>OU343221.1:20120908-20244268 GCA_910596185.1 Chrysanthemum makinoi
TTTACTTTTATGTGAATTTCTGTATACTTTTTCGTGAGCTCCGGTGTACTTATTTTGTGCCCCTAGAAGACATGGTAGAAAAACCTTGAAATCAGACGTTTACGCATTCGATTGTTGTTGTATTTTGACCTGCAAACATAAAGGGTAGTATCGTCGTTTCACCCAATCCAAACTCCCAAACACTCCCTTGAACAGATCCAAACCATTTCCGACACTCCGATCACTCCACTTTCACGTCAATGGCGTCATCGGAGGAACTGATCTTCAAAGCCAAAACAACGACCGATAATCCGTTTAGTTATCTTCATCATTGCTCACAGCTTCTTATTTTGGTACCATTCATTTCTCACTTTTCTCAGGATATCTAGGGTTTATATAATAAATTGAGTGAATAATTTTGTTGTGTAGTGTTGCTTGTCTGTAGGCGGTGTATTGGCTCACATTCTTTTTTGTACTTGCTAAAAGACTTATGTTTAGGAATGCGTTAATGCCGGTTAGTTTATGTTTCGTTGATGGTCATTCTTCATACTTGATTATTGTAACTTAGGATTAGTTATGGAAGTCTAGTTTGTATGTCGTAGGTTATTTATCGCTTTCGATGATTTAGCCTTATAGGAGGTGTCGAGTGATATCTAGGGAGAAATAACAGTTCTGGTGATGTATGTATTTTTTGTTTGTGTTAGGATTGTTCAAGGAGCGTGTAGTGTATAGGATTGTTATATGTGATTTGAACTGGTGATTATTGAATGAGTGATTTTTACGGTTTATAGTTGATGATTGGAAGTTAAGATTATTAGTTATGATAATGTCGTATGGAATTAAATGGTTAGTTATCGTTCTTGTGATGTTTGGTTCGGGTTACGTATTAACCTCGACTTCTCAATCTTTTTTTTGAATTGTTGTTTGACCCACGAGTGTTCAACTTTGAGAACGGAGTGTGAATGGTTAAGCAATTCTTTTAGTGCCTCACCTGGTCTACCGAACTTGTCACGAGTGAAAGTGTAATGCTTATAAAGCTTAGGGTCTTTTCCCTAGTAGAAGACATGGTAGAAAAACCTTGAAATCGAGCGTTTGGCATTCGATTGTTGTTGTATTTTGACCGCAAACATAAAGGGTAGTATAGTCATTTCACCCAGTCAAGCTCCCAAACACTCCCTTGAGCAGATCCAAACCATTTCGACACTCCGTCTCCACTTTCATTGGCGTCATCGGAGGAACTGATCTTCCAAGCCAAAAAAAACGACGATAATCCGTTTAGTTATCTTCATCATTGCTCGCAACTTCTTATTTTGGTACCATTCATTTCCTACTTTTCTCGGATATCTAGGGTTTATATTATAAATTGAGTGATTAATTTTTGTTGTGTAGTGTTGCTTGTACTGTAGCTGGTGTATTGGCTCATTACTTTACCGTACTTCTAAGAAGACTTATGTTTCGAGAATGCGTTAATGCACGGTTAGTTTACGTTTCGTTGAGCTGGTCCTTCTTCATACTTGATTATTGTAACTTAGGATTATTAGTTATGGAAGTCTAGTTGTAATCAGTAGGTTATTTATCGCTTCCGTGATGATTTAGCTGCTTATAGGGTGTGCAATGATATCTAGGGAGAAATAACTTGAGTTCTGGTGATGTATTTGTTGTATGTGTTAGGATTGTTCAAGGAACGTGTAGTGTATAGGATTGTTATATGTGATTTGAACCGGTGATTATTGAATGAGTGATTTTTACGGTTTATAGTTGATGATTGGAAGTTAAGATTATTAGTTATGATAATGTCGTATGGAATTAAAGGGTTAGTTATCGTTCTTGTGATGTTTGGTCGGGTTACGTATTAACCTCGACTTCTCAATCTTTTTTCGAATTGTTGTTTGACCCCAGTGTTTAACTTTGAGATCGAGTGTGAATGGTTAAGCAATTCTGTGCCTGCCCAGTCTACCGCCAACTTGTCGCGAGTGAAAGAAAGTGTAATGCTTATAAAGCTTAGGGTCTTTTCCCAGTAGAACATGGTAGAAAATCCTTGAAATCAAAGTTTACGCATTCGATTATTGTTGTATTTTGATTTGCAAACATAAAGGGTAGTATCGTCGTTTCACGGTCCAAGCCAAACACTCCCTTGAACAATCCAACCATTTCGACACTCCGATCACTCCACTTTCACGTCAATGGCGTCGAGGAACGATCTTCCAAAGCCAAAACAACGGCCGATAATCCGTTTAGTTATCTTCATCATTGCTCACAACTTCTTATTTTGGTACCATTCATTTCCCTCACTTTTCTACGGATATCTAGGGTTTATATAATAAATTGAGTGATTAATTTTTGTTGTGTAGTGTTGCTTGTCTTGTAGCGGTGTATTGGCTCTGTTACTTTACGTACTTGCTAAAAGACTTATGTTTCCGAGAATGCGTTAATGCTGGTTAGTTTACGTTTCGTTGGTGGTCATTCTTCATACTTGATTATTGTAACTTAGGATTATTAGTTATGGAAGTCTAGTATGTAATGTAGGTTATTTCGCTTTCGTGATGATTTAGCTGCTTATAGGAGTGTGCATGATATCTAGGGAGAAATAACGAGTTCACGGAGGCGTGTATTTGTTGTTTGTGTTAGGATTGTTCAAGGAACATGTAGTGTATAGGATTGTTATATGTGATTTGAGCGGTGATTATTGAATGAGTTATTTTTACGGTTTATAGTTGATGATTGGAAGTTAAGATTATTAGTTATGATAATGTCGTATGGAATTAAATGGTTAGTTATCGTTCTTGTGATGTTTGGTTCGGGTTACGTATTAACTCGACTTCTCAATCTTTTTTTTGAATTGTTGTTTCGACCACGAGTGTTCAACTTTGAGATCGAGTGTGAATGGTTAAGCAATTCTTTTAGTGCCTCACACGGTCCCGCCAACTTGTCATGAGTGAAAGTGTAATGCTTATAAAGCTTAGGGTCTTTTCCCAAGTAGAAGACATGGTAGAAAAACCTTGAAATCAGACGTTTACGCATTCGATTGTTGTTGTATTTTGACTGCAAACATAAAGGGTAGTATCGTCGTTTCACCCAGTCCAAGCTCCCAAACACCCCCTTGAGCAGTCCAAACCATTTCCGACACTCGATCACTCCACTTTCACGTCAATGGCGTCATCGGGAACGATCTTCAAAGCCAAAACAACGGCCGATAATCCGTTTAGTTCTCTTCATCATTGCTCACAGCTTCTTATTTTGGTACCATTCATTTCCCTCACTTTTCTACGGATATCTAGAGTTTATATAATAAATTGAGTGATTAATTTTAGTTGTGTATTACTTATGCGTAGGCTGGTGTATTGGCTCATTAATGTTACCGTACTTGCTAAGAAGACTTATGTTTAGAATGCGTTAATGCGGTTAGTTTACGTTTTGTTGAGTGGTAATTCTTACATACTTATTGTAACTTAGGATTATTAGTTATGGAAGTCTAGTTGTATGTCATGGTTTATTTATCGCTTTCGTGATGATTTAGGCTGCTTATAGGAGTGTCTGTGATGATATCTAGGGAGAAATAACGTTCTGGTGATGTATTTGTTGTTTGTGGTAGGATTGTTCAGCGTGTAGTGTATAGGATTGTTATATGTGATTTGAACTGGTGATTATTGAATGAGTGATATTTACGGTTTATAGTTGATGATTGGAAGTTAAGATTATTAGTTATGATAATGTCGTATGGAATTAAATGGTTAGTTATCGTTCTTGTGATGTTTGGTTCGGGTTCTCTATTAACCTCGACTTCTCAATCTTTTTTTCGTTGTTGTTTCGACCCCGGTGTTCAACTTTGAGAACAGAGTGAATGAATGGTTAAGCAATTCTTTTAGTGCCTCACCACGGGTCATGCTTGTCACGAGGAAAGTGTAATGCTTATAATGCTTAGGGTCTTTTCCCAAGTAGAAGACATGGTAGAAAAACCTTGAAATCGAGGCGTTCGCATTCGATTGTTGTTGTATTTTACTGCAAACATAAAGGGTAGTATAGTCATTTCACCAGTCCAAGCTCAAAACTCCCTTGAGCAGTCCAAACCATTTCGACACTCGATCACTCCACTTTCACATCAATGACGTCATCGGAGGAACCTGATCTTCCAAAGCCAAAACAACGGCCGATAATCTGTTTAGTTATCTTCATCATTGCTCACAGCTTCTTATTTTGGTACCATTCATTTCCCTCACTTTTCTACGGATATCTAGGGTTTATATAATAAATTGAGTGATTAATTTTTGTTGTGTAGTGTTGCTTGTATTGTAGGTGGTTGTATTGGCTCTGTTACTGTTACACATTTTACTTGCTAAGAAGACTTATGTTTCCGAGAATGCGTTAATGCCTGGTTTGTTTACGTTTCGTTGAGCTGGTCATTCTTCATACTTGATTATTGTAACTTAGGATTATTAGTTATGGAAGTCTAGCTGTGTAAGTCAGAAGGTTATTTATCGCTTCGTGATGATTTAGCATTATAGGAGTGTGCGAGTGATATCTAGGGAGAAGTAACAGTTTACGGAGGCTGATGTATTTGTTGTTTGTGTTAGGATTGTTCAAGGAACGTGTAGTGTATAGGATTGTTATATGTGATTTGAACTGGTGATTATTGAATTAGTGATTTTTACGGTTTATAGTTGATGATTGGAAGTTAAGATTATTAGTTATGATAATGTCGTATGGAATTAAATGGTTAGTTATAGTTCTTGTGATGTTTGGTTCAAGTTCTGTATTAACCTCTGACTTCTCAATCTTTTTTTCTGAATTGTTGTTTCGACCCCTGAGTGTTCAACTTTGAGATCATAGTGTGAATGGTTAAGCAATTATTTTAGTGCCTCACCCTGGTCTACCGCCAACTTGTCCTGAGTGAAAGTGTAATGCTTATAAAGCTTAGGGTCTTTTCCCAAGTAGAAAACATGGTAGAAAAACCTTGAAATCAGACGTTTGCGCATTCGATTGTTGTTGTATTTTGACTGAAAACATAAAGGATAGTATCGTCATTTCACCCAGTCCAGCTCCCAAACACTCCCTTGAACAAATCCAAACCATTTCCGACACTCCGATCACTCCACTTTCATGTCAATGACGTCATCGGAGGAACCTGATCTTCCAGAGCCAAAACAACGGCCGATAATCCGTTTAGTTATCTTCATCATTGCTCACAGCTTCTTATTTTGGTACCATTCATTTCCCTCACTTTTCTACGGATATCTAGGGTTTATATAATAACTTGAGTGATTAATTTTTGTTGTGTAGTGTTGCTTGTACTGTAGTAGGTGTATTGGCTCTGTTACTGTTACTTGTACTTGCTAAGAAGACTTATGTTTCCGAGAATGCGTTAATGCCTGGTTAGTTTACGTTTCGTTGAGCTGGTCATTCTTCATACTTGATTATTGTAACTTAGGATTATTAGTTATGGAAGTCTAGCTGTGTAATCTGTAGGTTATTTATCGCTTTCGTGATGATTTAGCTGCTTATAGGAGTGTGCAGTGATATATAGGGAGAAATACATTTACGGAGGCTGATTTATTTGTTGTTTGTGTTAGGATTGTTCAAGGAACGTGTAGTGTATAGGATTGTTATATGTGATTTGAACTGGTGATTATTGAATGAGTGATTTTTACGGTTTATAGTTGATGATTGGAAGTTAAGATTATTAGTTATGATAATGTCGTATGGAATTAAATGGTTAGTTATCGTTCTTGTGATGTTTGGTTCAGGTTCTGTATTAACCTCTGACTTCTCAATCTTTTTTTTTTGAATTGTTGTTTCGACCCCTGAGTGTTCAACTTTGAGATCAGAGTGTGAATGGTTAAGCAATTCTTTTAGTGCCTCACCCTGGTCTACCGCCAACTTGTCCTGAGTGAAAGTGTAATGCTTATAAAGCTTAGGGTCTTTTCCTAAGTAGAAGACATGGTAGAAAAACGTTGAAATCAGACGTTTACGCATTCGATTGTTGTTGTATTTTGACTGCAAACATAAAGGGTAGTATCGTCGTTTCACCCAGCCCAAGCTCACAAGCACTCCCTTGAACATATCCAAACCATTTCCGACACTCCGATCACTCCACTTTCACGTCAATGACGTCATCGGAGGAACCTGATCTTCCAAAGCCAAAACAACGGCCGATAATCCGTTTAGTTATCTTCATCATTGCTCACAGCTTCTTATTTTGGTACCATTCATTTCCCTCACTTTTCTACGGATATCTAGGGTTTATATAATAAATTGAGTGATTAATTTTTGTTGTGTAGTGTTGCTTGTAATGTAGCTGGTGTATTGGCTCTGTTACTGTTACCTGTACTTGCTAAGAAGACTTATGTTTCCGAGAATGCGTTAATGCCTGGTTAGTTTACGTTTCGTTGAGCTGGTCATTCTTCATACTTGATTATTGTAACTTAGGATTATTAGTTATGGAAGTCTAGCTGTGTAATCTGTAGGTTATTTATCGCTTTTGTGATGATTTAGCTGCTTATAGGAGTGTGCAGTGATATCTAGGGAGAAATAACAGTTTTACGGAGGTGATGTATTTGTTGTTTTTGTTAGGATTGTTCAAGGAACGTGTAGTGTATAGGATTGTTATATGTGATTTGAACTGGTGATTATTGAATGAGTGATTTTTACGGTTTATAGTTGATGATTGGAAGTTAAGATTATTAGTTATGATAATGTCGTATGGAATTAAATGGTTAGTTATCGTTCTTGTGATGTTTGGTTCAGGTTCTGTATTAACCTCTGACTTCTCAATCTTTTTTTCTGAATTGTTGTTTCGACCCCTGAGTGTTCAACTTTGAGATCAGAGTGTGAATGGTTAAGCAATTCTTTTAGTGCCTCACCCTGGTCTACCGCCAACTTGTCCTGAGTGAAAGTGTAATGCTTATAAAGCTTAGGGTCTTTTCCCAAGTAGAAGACATGGTAGAAAAACCTTGAAATCAGACGTTTACGCATTCGATTGTTGTTGTATTTTGACTGCAAACATAAAGGGTAGTATCGTCGTTTCACCCAGTCCAAGCTCCCAAACACTCCCTTGAACAGATCCAAACCATTTCCGACACTCCGATCACTCCACTTTCACGTCAATGACGTCATCGGAGGAACCTGATCTTCCAAAGCCAAAACAACGGCCGATAATCCGTTTAGTTATCTTCATCATTGCTCACAGCTTCTTATTTTGGTACCATTCATTTCCCTCACTTTTCTACGGATATCTAGGGTTTATATAATAAATTGAGTGATTAATTTTTGTTGTGTAGTGTTGCTTGTACTGTAGCTGGTGTATTGGCTCTGTTACTGTTACATGTACTTGCTAAGAAGACTTATGTTTCCGAGAATGCGTTAATGCCTGGTTAGTTTACGTTTCGTTGAGCTGGTCATTCTTCATACTTGATTATTGTAACTTAGGATTATTAGTTATGGAAGTCTAGCTGTGTAATCTGTAGGTTATTTATCGCTTTCGTGATGATTTAGCTGCTTATAGGAGTGTGCAGTGATATCTAGGGAGAAATAACAGTTTACGGAGGCTGATGTATTTGTTGTTTGTGTTAGGATTGTTCAAGGAACGTGTAGTGTATAGGATTGTTATATGTGATTTGAACTGGTGATTATTGAATGAGTGATTTTTACGGTTTATAGTTGATGATTGGAAGTTAAGATTATTAGTTATGATAATGTCGTATGGAATTAAATGGTTAGTTATCGTTCTTGTGATGTTTGGTTCAGGTTCTGTATTAACCTCTGACTTCTCAATCTTTTTTTCTGAATTGTTGTTTCGACCCCTGAGTGTTCAACTTTGAGATCAGAGTGTGAATGGTTAAGCAATTCTTTTAGTGCCTCACCCTGGTCTACCGCCAACTTGTCCTGAGTGAAAGTGTAATGCTTATAAAGCTTAGGGTCTTTTCCCATGTAGAAGACATGGTAGAAAATCCTTGAAATCAGAAGTTTACGCATTCGATTATTGTTGTATTTTGACTGCAAACATAAAGGGTAGTATCGTCGTTTCACCCAGTCCAAGCTCCCAAACACTCCCTTGAACAGATCCAAACCATTTCCAACACTCCGATCACTCCACTTTCACGTCAATGACGTCATCGGAGGAACCTGATCTTCCAAAGCCAAAACAACGGCCAATAATCCGTTTAGTTATATTCATCATTGCTCACAGCTTCTTATTTTGGTACCATTCATTTCCCTCACTTTTCTACGGATATCTAGGGTTTATATACTAAATTGAGTGATTAATTTTTGTTGTGTAGTGTTGCTTGTACTATAGCTGGTGTATTGGCTCTGTTACTGTTACCTGTACTTGCTAAGAAGACTTATGTTTCCGAGAATGCGTTAATGCCTGGTTAGTTTACGTTTCGTTGAGCTGGTCATTCTTCATACTTGATTATTGTAACTTAGGATTATTAGTTATGGAAGTCTAGCTGTGTAATCTGTAGGTTATTTATCGCTTTCGTGATGATTTAGCTGCTTATAGGAGTGTGCAGTGATATCTAGGGAGAAATAACAGTTTACGGAGGCTGATGTATTTGTTGTTTGTGTTAGGATTGTTCAAGGAACGTGTAGTGTATAGGATTGTTATATGTGATTTGAACTGGTGATTATTGAATGAGTGATTTTTACGGTTTATAGTTGATGATTGGAAGTTAAGATTATTAGTTATGATAATGTCGTATGGAATTAAATGGTTAGTTATCGTTCTTGTGATGTTTGGTTCAGGTTCTGTATTAACCTCTGACTTCTCAATCTTTTTTTCTGAATTGTTGTTTCGACCCCTGAGTGTTCAACTTTGAGATAAGAGTGTGAATGGTTAAGCAATTCTTTTTGTGCCTCACCCGGTCTACCGCCAACTTGTCCTGAGTGAAAGTGTAATGCTTATAAAGCTTAGGGTCTTTTCCCAAGTAGAAGACATGGTAGAAAAACCTTGAAATCAGAAGTTTACGCATTCGATTGTTGTTGTATTTTGACTGCAAACATAAAGGGTAGTATCGTCGTTTCACCCGGTCAAGCTCCCAAACACTCGCTTGAACAGATCCAAACCATTTCCGACACTCCGATCACTCCACTTTCACGTCAATGACGTCATCGGAGGAACATGATCTTCCAAAGCCAAAACAACGGCCGATAATACGTTTAGTTATCTTCATCATTGCTCACAGCTTCTTATTTTGGTACCATTCATTTCCCTCACTTTTCTACGGATATCTAGGGTTTATATAATAAATTGAGTGATTAATTTTTGTTTTGTAGTGTTGCTTGTACTGTAGCTGGTGTATTGGCTCTGTTACTGTTACCTGTACTTGCTAAGAAGACTTATGTTTCCGAGAATGCGTTAATGCCTGGTTAGTTTACGTTTCGTTGAGTTGGTCATTCTTCATACTTGATTATTGTAACTTAGGATTATTAGTTATGGAAGTCTAGCTGTGTAATCTGTAGGTTATTTATCGCTTTCGTGATGATTTAGCTGCTTATAGGAGTGTGCAGTGATATCTAGGGAGAAATAACAGTTTACGGAGGCTGATGTATTTGTTGTTTGTGTTAGGATTGTTCAAGGAACGTGTAGTGTATAGGATTGTTATATGTGATTTGAACTGGTGATTATTGAATGAGTGATTTTCACGGTTTATAGTTGATGATCGGAAGTTAAGATTATTAGTTATGATAATGTCGTATGGAATTAAATGGTTAGTTATCGTTCTTGTGATGTTTGGTTCAGGTTCTGTATTAACCTCTGACTTCTCAATCTTTTTTTCTTAATTGTTGTTTTGACCCCTGAGTGTTCAACTTTGAGATCAGAGTGTGAATGGTTAAGCAATTATTTTAGTGCCTCACCCTGGTCTACCGCCAACTTGTCCTGAGTGAAAGTGTAATGCTTATAAAGCTTAGGGTCTTTTCCCAAGTAGAAGACATGGTAGAAAAAGCTTGAAATCAGACGTTTGCGCATTCGATTGTTGTTGTATTTTGACTGCAAACATAAAGGGTAGTATCATCGTTTCACCCAGTCCAAGCTCCCAAACACTCGCTTGAACAGATCCAAACCATTTCCGACACTCCGATCACTCCACTTTCACGTCAATGACGTCATCGGAGGAACATGATCTTCCAAAGCCAAAACAACGGGCGATAATACGTTTAGTTATCTTCATCTTTGCTCACAGCTTCTTATTTTGGTACCATTCATTTCCCTCACTTTTCTACGGATATCTAGGGTTTATATAATAAATTGAGTGATTAATTTTTGTTGTGTAGTGTTGCTTGTACTGTAGCTGGTGTATTGGCTCTGTTACTGTTACTTGTACTTGCTAAGAAGACTTATGTTTCCGAGAATGCGTTAATGCCTGGTTAGTTTACGTTTCGTTGAGCTGGTCATTCTTCATACTTGATTATTGTAACTTAGGATTATTAGTTATGGAAGTCTAGCTGTGTAATCTGTAGGTTATTTATCGCTTTCGTGATGATTTAGCTGCTTATAGGAGTGTGCAGTGATATCTAGGGAGAAATAACAGTTTACGGAGGCTGATGTATTTGTTGTTTGTGTTAGGATTGTTCAAGGAACGTGTAGTGTATAGGATTGTTATATGTGATTTGAACTGGTGATTATTGAATGAGTGATTTTTACGGTTTATAGTTGATGATTGGAAGTTAAGATTATTAGTTATGATAATGTCGTATGGAATTAAATGGTTAGTTATCGTTCTTGTGATGTTTGGTTCAGGTTCTGTATTAACCTCTGACTTCTCAATCTTTTTTTTGAATTGTTGTTTCGACCCCTGAGTGTTCAACTTTGAGATCAGAGTGTGAATGGTTAAGCAATTATTTTAGTGCCTCACCCTGGTCTACCGCCAACTTGTCCTGAGTGAAAGTGTAATGCTTATAAAGCTTAGGGTCTTTTCAAAAGTAGAAGAAATGGTAGAAAAACCTTGAAATCAGAAGTTTACGCATTCGATTGTTGTTGTATTTTGACTGCAAACATAAAGGGTAGTATCGTCGTTTCACCCAGTCCAAGCTCCCAAACATTCCCTTGAACAGATCCAAACCATTTCTGACACTCCGATCACTCAACTTTCACGTCAATGACGTCATCGGAGGAACCTGATCTTCCAAAGCAAAAACAACGGCCGATAATACGTTTAGTTATCTTCATCATTGCTCACAGCTTCTTATTTTGGTACCATTCATTTCCCTCACTTTTCTACGGATATCTAGGGTTTATATAATAAATTGAGTGATTAATTTTTGTTGTGTAGTGTTGCTTGTACTGTAGCTGGTGTATTGGCTCTGTTACTGTTACATGTACTTGCTAAGAAGACTTATGTTTTCGAGAATGCGTTAATGCCTGGTTAGTTTACGTTTCGTTGAGCTGGTCATTCTTCATACTTGATTATTGTAACTTAGGATTATTAGTTATGGAAGTCTAGCTGTGTAATCTGTAGGTTATTTATCGCTTTCGTGATGATTTAGCTGCTTATAGGAGTGTGCAGTGATATCTAGGGAGAAATAACAGTTTACGGAGGCTGATGTATTTGTTGTTTGTGTTAGGATTGTTCAAGGAACGTGTAGTGTATAGGATTGTTATGTGTGATTTGAACTGGTGATTATTGAATGAGTGATTTTCACGGTTTATAGTTGATGATTGGAAGTTAAGTTTATTAGTTATGATAATGTCGTATGGAATTAAATGGTTAGTTATCGTTCTTGTGATGTTTGGTTCAGGTTCTGTATTAACCTCTGACTTCTCAATCTTTTTTTCTGAATTGTTGTTTTGACCCCTGAGTGTTCAACTTTAAGATCAGAGTGTGAATGGTTAAGCAATTCTTTTAGTGCCTCACCCTGGTCTACCGCCAACTTGTCCTGAGTGAAAGTGTAATGCTTATAAAGCTTAGGGTCTTTTCCCAAGTAGAAGACATGGTAGAAAAACCTTGAAATCAGACGTTTGCGCATTCGATTGTTGTTGTATTTTGACTACAAACATAAAGGGTAGTATCGTCGTTTCACCCAGTCCAAGCTCCCAAACACTCCCTTGAACAGATCCAAACCATTTCCGACACTCCGATCACTCCACTTTCACATCAATGACGTAATCGGAGGAACCTGATCTTCCAAAGCCAAAAGAACGGCCGATAATTCGTTTAGTTATCTTCATCATTGCTCACAGCTTCTTATTTTGGTACCATTCATTTCCCTCACTTTTCTACGGATATCTAGGGTTTATATAATAAATTGAGTGATTAATTTTTGTTGTGTAGTGTTGCTTGTACTGTAGCTGGTGTATTGGCTCTGTTACTATTACCTGTACTTGCTAAGAAGACTTATGTTTCCGAGAATGCGTTAATGCCTGGTTAGTTTACGTTTCGTTGAGCTGGTCATTCTTCATACTTGATTATTGTAACTTAGGATTATTAGTTATGGAAGTCTAGCTGTGTAATCTGTAGGTTATTTATCGCTTTCGTGATGATTTAGCTGCTTATAGGAGTGTGCAATGATATCTAGGGAGAAATAACAGTTTACGGAGGCTGATGTATTTGTTGTTTGTGTTAGGATTGTTCAAGGAACGTGTAGTGTATAGGATTGTTATATGTGATTTGAACTGGTGATTATTGAATGAGTGATTTTAACGGTTTATAGTTGATGATTGGAAGTTAAGATTATTAGTTATGATAATGTCGTATGGAATTAAATGGTTAGTTATCGTTCTTGTGATGTTTGGTTCAGGTTCTGTATTAACCTCTGACTTCTCAATCTTTTTTTTTGAATTGTTGTTTCGACCCCTGAGTGTTCAACTTTGAGATCAGAGTGTGAATGGTTAAGCAATTCTTTTAGTGCCTCACCCTGGTCTACCGCCAACTTGTCACAGTGAAAGTGTAATGCGTATAAAGCTTAGGGTCTTTTCCCAAGTAGAAGACATGGTAGAAAAACCTTGAAATCAGACGTTTATGCATTCGATTGTTGTTGTATTTTGACTGCAAACATAAAGGGTAGTATCGTCGTTTCACCCAGTCCAAGCTCTCAAACACTCCCTTGAACAGATCCAAACCATTTCTGACACTCCGATCACTCCACTTTCACGTCAATGATGTTATCGGAGGAACCTGATCTTCCAAAGCCAAAACAACGGCCGATAATCCGTTTAGTTATCTTCATCATTGCTCACAGCTTCTTATTTTGGTACCATTCATTTCCCATACTTTTCTACGGATATCTAGGGTTTATATAATAAATTGAGTGATTAATTTTTGTTGTGTAGTGTTGCTTGTACTGTAGCTAGTGTATTGGCTATGTTACTGTTACCTGTACTTGCTAAGAAGACTTATGTTTACGAGAATGCGTTAATGCCTGGTTAGTTTACGTTTCGTTGAGCTGGTCATTCTTCATACTTGATTATTGTAACTTAGGATTATTAGTTATGGAAGTCTAGCTGTGTAATCTGTAGGTTATTTTTCGCTTTTGTGATGATTTAGCTGCTTATAGGAGTGTGCAGTGATATCTAGGGAGAAGTAACAGTTTACGGAGGCTGATGTATTTTTTGTATGTGTTAGGATTGTTCAAGGAATGTGTAGTGTATAGGATTGTTATATGTGATTTGAACTGGTGATTTTTACGGTTTATAGTTGATGATTGGAAGTTAAGATTATTAGTTATGATAATGTCGTATGGAATTAAATGGTTAGTTATCGTTCTTGTGATGTTTGGTTCAGGTTCGTATTAACCTCGACTTCTCAATATTTTTTTCTGAATTGTTGTTTCGACCCCTGAGTGTTCAACTTTGAGATCAGAGTGTGAATGGTTAAGCAATTCTTTTAGTGCCTCACCCTTGTCTACCGCCAACTTGTCCTGAGTGAAAGTGTAATGCTTATAAAGCTTAGGGTCTTTTCCCAAGTAGAAGACATGGTAGAAAAACCTTGAAATCAGACGTTTACGCATTCGATTGTTGTTGTATTTTGACTGCAAACATAAATGGTAGTATCTTCGTTTCACCCAGTCCAAGCTCTCAAACACTCCCTTGAACAGATCCAAACCATTTCCGACACTCCGATCACTCCACTTTCACGTCAATGACGTCATCGGAGGAACCTGATCTTCCAAAGCCAAAACAATGGCCGATAATCCGTTTAGTTATCTTCATCATTGCTCACAGCTTCTTATTTTGGTGCCATTCATTTCCCCCACTTTTCTACGGATATCTAGGGTTTACATAACAAATTGAGTGATTAATTTTTGTTGTGTAGTGTTGCTTGTACTGTAGCTGGTGTATTGACTCTGTTACTGTTACCTGTACTTGCTAAGAAGACTTATGTTTACGAGAATGCGTTAATGCCTGGTTAGTTTACGTTTCGTTGAGCTGGTCATTCTTCATACTTGATTATTGTAACTTAGGATTATTAGTTATGGAAGTCTAGCTGTGTAATCTGTAGTTTATTTATCGCTTTCGTGATGATTTAGCTGCTTATAGGAGTGTGCAATGATATCTAGGGAGAAATAACAGTTAACGGAGGCTGATGTATTTTTTGTTTGTGTAAGGATTGTTCAAGGAACGTGTAGTGTATAGGATTGTTATATGTGATTTGAACTGGTGATTTTTACGGTTTATAGTTGATGATTGGAAGTTAAGATTATTAGTTATGATAATGTCGTATGGAATTAAATGGTTAGTTATCGTTCTTGTGATGTTTGGTTCAGGTTCTGTATTAACCTCTGACTTCTCAATATTTTTTTCTGAATTGTTGTTTCGACCACTGAGTGTTCAACTTTGAGATCAGAGTGTGAATGGTTAAGCAATTCTTTTAGTGCCTCACCCTGGTCTACCGCCAACTTGTCCTGAGTGAAAGTGTAATGCTTATAAAGCTTAGGGTCTTTTCCCAAGTAGAAGACATGGTAGAAAAACCTTGAAATCAGACGTTTACGCATTCGATTGTTGTTGTATTTTGACTGCAAACATAAATGGTAGTATCGTCGTTTCACCCAGTCCAAGCTCTCAAACACTCCCTTGAACAGATCCAAACCATTTCCGACACTCCGATCACTCCACTTTCACGTCAATGACGTCATCGGAGGAACATGATCTTCCAAAGCCAAAACAATGGCCGATAATCCGTTTAGTTATCTTCATCATTGCTCACAGCTTCTTATTTTGGTGCCATTCATTTCCCCCACTTTTCTACGGATATCTAGGGTTTATATAATAAATTGAGTGATTAATTTTTGTTGTGTAGTGTTGCTTGTACTGTATGGTGTATTGACTCATTCTTGTTACTGTACTTGCTAAGAAGACTTATGTTTACGAGAATGCGTTAATGCCTGGTTAGTTTACGTTTTGTTGAGCTGGTCATTTTTCATACTTGATTATTGTAACTTAGGATTATTAGTTATGGAAGTCTAGCTGTGTAATCTGTAGTTTATTTATCGCTTTCGTGATGATTTAGCTGCTTATAGGAGTGTTCAGTGATATCTAGGGAGAAATAACAGTTTACGGAGGCTGATGTATTTGTTGTTTGTGTTAGGATTGTTCAAGGAACGTGTAGTGTATAGGATTGTTATATGTGATTTGAACTGGTGATTATTGAATGAGTGATATTTACGGTTTATAGTTGATGATTGGAAGTTAAGATTATTAGTTATGATAATGTCGTATGGAATTAAATGGTTAGTTATCGTTCTTGTGATGTTTGGTTCAGTTCGTATTAACCTCGACTTCTCAATCTTTTTTTTTGAATTGTTGTTTCGACCCCTGAGTGTTCAACTTTGAGATCAGAGTGTGAATGGTTAAGCAATTCTTTTAGTGCCTCACCCTGGTCTACCGCCAACTTGTCCTGAGTGAAAGTGTAATGCTTATAAAGCTTAGGGTCTTTTCCCAAGTAGAAGACATGGTAGAAAAACCTTGAAATCAGACGTTTACGCATTCGATTGTTGTTGTATTTTGACTGCAAACATAAAGGGTAGTATCGTCGTTTCACCCAGTCCAAGCTCCCAAACACTCCCTTGAACAGATCCAAACCATTTCCGACACTCCGATCACTCCACTTTCCGCGTCAATGACGTCATCGGAGGAACCTGATCTTCCAAAGCCAAAACAACGGCCGATAATCCGTTTAGTTATCTTCATCATTGCTCACAGCTTCTTATTTTGATACCATTCATTTCCCCACTTTTCTCGGATATCTAGGGTTTATATAATAAATTGAGTGATTAATTTTGTTGTGTAGTGTTGCTTGTACGTAGCTGGTGTATTGGCTCATTACTTGTTACTGTACTTGCTAAGAAGACTTATGTTTACGAGAATGCGTTAATGCCTGGTTAGTTTACGTTTCGTTGAGATGGTCATTCTTCATACTTGATTATTGTAACTTAGGATTATTAGTTATGGAAGTCTAGCTGTGTAATCTGTAGGTTATTTATCGCTTTTGTGATGATTTAGCTGCTTATAGGAGTGTGCAGTGGTATCTAGGGAGAAATAACAGTTTACGGAGGCTGATGTATTTGTTGTTTGTGTTAGGATTGTTCAAGGAACGTGTAGTGTATAGGATTGTTATATGTGATTTGAACTGGTGATTATTGAATGAGTGATTTTTACGGTTTATAGTGGATGATTGGAAGTTAAGATTATTAGTTATGATAATGTCGTATGGAATTAAATGGTTAGTTATCGTTCTTGTGATGTTTGGTTCAGGTTCGTATTAACCTCGACTTCTCAATCTTTTTTTACGAATTGTTGTTTCGAACCCTGAGTGTTCAACTTTGAGATCAGAGTGTGAATGGTTAAGCAATTCTTTTAGTGCCTCACCCTGGTCTACCGCCAACTTGTCTTGAGTGAAAGTGTAATGCTTATAAAGCTTAGGGTCTTTTCCCAAGTAGAAGACATGGTAGAAAAACCTTGAAATCAGACGTTTACGCATTCGATTGTTGTTGTATTTTGACTGCAAACATAAAGGGTAGTATCATCGTTTCACCCAGTCCAAGCTCCCAAACACTCCCTTGAACAGATCCAAACCATTTCCGACACTCCGATCACTCCACTTTCACGTCAATGACGTCATCGAGATAACCTGATCTTCCAAAGCCAAAACAACGTCCGATAATCCGTTTAGTTATCTTCATCATTGCTCACAGCTTCTTATTTTGGTACCATTCATTTCCCCCACTTTTCTACGGATATCTAGGGTTTATATAATAAATTGAGTGATTAATTTTTGTTGTGTAGTGTTGCTTGTACTATAGCTGGTGTATTGGCTCTTACTGTTACTGTACTTGCTAAGAAGACTTATGTTTCTGAGAATGCGTTAATGCCTGGTTAGTTTACGTTTCGTTGAGCTGGTCATTCTTTATACTTGATTATTGTAACTTAGGATTATTAGTTATGGAAGTCTAGCTGTGTAATCTGTAGGTTATTTTATAAGTTAGGGGTCATGAAGCATTTGTTTAAAACAGTCCACAACATATATAAGCCCCGAAAAAGTCATAACAAGCACGGAAATTACATACTAGCACCTCACATGGGGTGTTTGGATACTCTCATCTCTCGGGTGTATATGAAATATAACAAATTGAAAATGGAAGATAAACACTCATTAACCGGTCCTAGTACATAGATTACCATAGGCTTGAGAATAGATCAAACCTCCATCGCTTTGGCGTAAGCACCTAGGAAAGACTATCAAAGAGTCTTTAAAGGGTTGTAACGTTAAGCTTACGGTAGGGAAACAAAGGGTTTGGTGGGATAGGCTATTTAGTGGCGGCAAGTCAAAAATCTCTATGTTTCAGGCATACGAAGAATGGCGTTGCTAAGCCAAGACTCGACACTCTAAACTCTAGATAACTGAAACAAACAAACATAAATTTAAAGATAGATGTAGGATGGTAGCCCGTATGTTTTTTTTTTCAACACTCTATTTTTTTTCTTTTTCTCTTTTTCTATCTTTTTTTTTGATTTTTTTTTTCATACACTTTTACTCTACCATCCTCTACGATAACATCAAAATGATATGATTTATATGCACATCCCTACACTTGAGTTTTTATTACTCTAACACTAATTTGACTCGAATTGAAAAGATCAAAACACTTGGGGTACGTTATTACGCAAATAAGGGAATTTAACGTTCCCTTCCAGTCATTTCATTAAACTTTAACTTTTCCCATGAGTCCCAATCTTCCCAAAACTGTGTACAAAGGATATGACTCGACTTAGCAACTCATGCAAGCAACTAGATAATTGAACTAAGGGTTTAGGGTGATAACAATAATGCACTAAAAGTGAGTGCATACAGGGTAGGCTAAGGCGATTTGGGTGTACATTTGGGGGTGGGGTGTAAACAATGCTCTTCATTGATATTCCGGAAAAAACAAAACATCACGAGAACCGCGAAAAGGATAGGCTCTGAGGGTTTAACTAGGGGTATCGTGTACTAAAGATGAGTACAACGCAAAGGTGTGGGGGAATTACTCAACCGATGTGGAAGAAGTAATTATATTACGGGTATCAAACAAGGGTTATCCTAATGCCTCTTATCATTTAGTTATTCCTAACTAAACAAGTGTAGTCTTACTAGCGATCTCGGAATGCATCATAAAACAAGTTCTAGAATCTAATATACTACCGGTTCACACTCTAAGCATTAAATATGAATGCTTTAATTCCTACTAATCTAAGAGCGATCCTCACATTTCGGGTGAAATTTGGGTGGTAAAGGATTTTTGTGCTAGTCATGCAACTTCCTATCCGTGAGACGCTTTTGTTAAGACTAATGGCCCACTCCTATATGTCATAAAAAATTTTAAATTTGGTGCCAAAATTACCCTAACCGACATTTTCTCATGGTTTATTACACAAATGCAATTGGACAAAGCAAATAATCAAGGATAAGTATAGTTTCAAAGTTCCCGTTTTATTTTCCCTCCTTACACTTAAACTGAAGATTGTCCCCAATGTTCCCCGAAAGTATCAAAGTTATGATAATGGAAGGTAATGAAAAACGAAAGAAACTAATACTCCCCTGATTAGCTCGGTAGGATCCGTGTGTGAAGTAGAGGTTAAATCCTTTCCAAGAAAAATGTATGCGTGAAAAGCTCCTTCCAATCTTTTGTATCTTCTTCTTGATAAATAAAACCTGCACATTTGAAGAAAACAAACGAAACCTTCGCATAAAATCGGCGGTAATAATATATATAAGACTCGACTAAACTAGGATATAATGCTTGTGGAATGGATGTTTACAAATTTCTGGAAAATTAAGACCTGGAAAATTCCAAAAAATTTATAAGTAGCTCGAAAACGAGAAAAAGTAATCTGTTGTTTTACTTCTTCTTGGCCGCCGTCAGGTTCGCGATCCGACGCCGTCAGGTTATCCTGACAAAACTGGTCTGCGATTTTCTGGAAAAATTCTGGAAAATTTACATCTTTAGAATCCGGAAAAATTTATGCAAAACATCCATTATGACTCGATACAAGCATTTGACTCGAACAAACACACATATATATCTTTTAATTAATTGCTATTCTCATGTTTACGTTTCTTTTGAAAACGTGTGTAATCCTCCCTACACTTATCCTTTATATAAAATACCTTTATATGCAATTAAGACGAGGTTAAAAACAAAATAAAGCATTTTTACAAATTTTAAACATGAGAATAAGCAATCAATAAAAGATATATGACACTAACAAGCAAACAATTAAGCATGGGTTGCCTCCCACGAAGCGTTTTTCTTTATTTATGAGTCTTGTAGCTAGACTCGTAGTCGTGCTCCTACGTAATTTCATTACCGTCATCTCCTTCCTCATGACGGTCTCTAGTGGTTGGTTCCATGTTGTATAAGTGCCCTATGATACACCTTTCTAAAAGTTCGTCCTGTCCCCACTCATTTCTATATTCCGGTCCTAAGTTCAAGCAATCCTTATAAAAACCGAAAATCTTGGCTATAACATAATCCACTCCTTTCTCTCTATCCTCCTCATTCCTATAATAGACCAATAGTTTAAGTTCCTTTTCATCATTAGAGAGTGATGAAAACTTCTCAATCTTAAACGGCATTTGGAAAGCTATGTCGTCGGTCTCATCCTTGAATCGCACTATTCCTAATGAGGGATCATAAGTCATCCCGGTGTTTTCTATGAAAGGTTTTCCTAGAATAACGTGGGACAAGCTAGGATATATGGCCGTGCTAATATCATCCACAATTATGAAGTCCGCAAGAAACGTGAAACTACCTACATAAACGGGAAATCCCTTAATTCTACCAAGAAAATTGCAACTAACACTAGGATTATCGGGGTCTTGCCTAGTTGGAATAGGCTTCTTCATTACCCAATTGTAGTAGGTGCTAGTCATTATGTTGATTGGGGACTTGCGATCAATGTAGGCCTTTGCCACGAAAAGGTGTCCTATGCAACATGGTATGTTAAGATTCCAAGGGTTCCCAAACTTGATTCTAGGGCTTTTCCTAACATACATGTGACGAAGGTCACGCACTAAGTGAGGGTGGCGAGATCGTTCTTCTTCCGTAGGAAACTTATTGAAATAGTCATTGTCTACTTCATCCACTTCCTCGGTTGTTTCATTCGTCGGTGTTTCCTTAACCTCAAGTATCATCTCATGGTTCGCTTCGTCATTTGTTCTATTAGGTTTGATAAGGATTTAAAATGTACCTTTTTGAGGGGTCGTTTAAGCCCTTATTTGATCACTTTTGTATCCGTTATTGCTTAATATCATTCCTTTTCACTTTTTAGGTCTCTTGAAGGCAAACTGTTGTAATGGCACTTATTTGGACGAAAAGGCGCGGATATATGAAGAAATGGCCAAAGTCAAGAATCGAGACACTCAAGCTGATAAATTACAAGGGGACGGCGTCACTGCTTATCTGCGACGCCGTCGGAGGAAGTTGTGACGGCTCAGAAGAGAAATTGCTAGTTTTTGGAGGACGGCGTCGGCTTTAAAAGAGTAGGCCGTCATGACTCGGACGGCCTAGATTCAATCCAGACGACGTCAGAAGCTAAAGAGGACGGCGTCACAAGCATAAGGTGACGCCGTCGCAAGATTAACTTGGCCAAGACGAAACCCTAATGACGGCGACACAACGGCGTCACAAATCATAAGGTGACGCCGTCGCACATGTAATCTTATATATAGAATCTAATTTTTAGTTTTGTAGAGTAGTCTTTTGGGTAAACTTTTGGAGTAAAACCTAAACCGAACCAAGGTCGTATTTTAGGGTTTTAAACCCTATCTTACACCAAGATAAGTTGTTTACTTCATTAATTTAATTATGTCTTCAATTTTTTGTGTGTATGCTTGCATGTTCTCCATGTCCGGCTAATTTACTTGTGTGTTTGCTTAGGGAATATGAAACTTAATTATTGAATATTGATTGGTTGTTTCTTATCTTAGTTGATTAATGATCTAGTAATGCGATAGGTCATTCGTTGTGTACTTAATGCTTGATTAATCTTTGTGAACCTTAGGTTATAGCACTATGAGTTGTTGTAAGCTAAACTATACAAAGAGGCCTTAGAGTTAGAGTTTATCATCCCTAGTGGGTTTTGTAGACGATACCCTTTGGTAACTTCAAAGAGTAGGGAGAAACGCATACCCTATAACTTTAGACACACAACGCAACTAGGAATAAGGACGTGACAATTCAACCACCAATAGGAGATAATTAAGGAGTAGTAAAACCTAAGTAAATACATCTTTAAACTATCATACGAGCACACAATAATTAGACATAGACTACCACCACCTTAGTTTAGATAATTAGATAATAGTAGAGTAATCGGTAGAAATACCAACCCCCAAATCCAAACCCGAGATTCGTACTTTTCCTTTTCTAAAAAACATAAAAAGATAAAAATAATCTTCCTCAACCCCAACCTTAGCGTAGTAACTTCTCACTAGCATTCCTATTCCCCTAGAGAACGATATCAATTCCCGTGGCTTACCCTAATACTACACTACAACGATTAGGTTCACGGCCTAGGGTGTTGAAAAACTTGCTCGACGAAAAGGAAGTTCCTTTGACCCCGAGCGCTGTGTAAGGCGTATCAAGTTTTTTGCCCTTCTTAGAGAATAGTTATTGTTTCGGCTTGATTTATATCTCGTTTAGGTCTACTCACAAGATTCCTATCAAGTGAGATTTTTTCTTTTTATTAGCTTCCTCGTAGTCTATCCCCCTTCTTTGTGTTTGTGTTCGTAAAACCCTTTTCATTTGTCTCTATGGCAAGTGAAGTTGCATTTGAATCATTAACAAATGAGGAACAATTGAAGTTCGCAGATTGGTTTGGTTTTTATTGTTCTAATGAATTTGTGAGTGAACTTAGAGATATCCAAAAGGAGACGGGTGTAAGGTTGGATGGATTTGATATATTTTGTGCTTGTGTGGCTTCTATTCAACGATCGTTGTCAGGATCAACTCCTTATAGTGATACCATCTGGAGAATTTTTCAGAAAATCCTCCTATGCATAAAATATCAGTTGAATGATCTTAGGCACCATGATCAAAAAGACCTAGTTCTAAAGAACATGGAACCTAAACCCAAACAAGATTGTGAGATGGTTGATGTCAAAATACTTAGTTGCATGTGTGGGATAGATTTCAAAACATATGACACACGTGAGGAATCCTTTAGGCAAATAGAACATAGTGATCAAATTTTTGAGAATGATTCATATGAATCGGACCAAGAATTTGAAATGGCCAAAGAAGGATTTGACATGCTTTGGAGTGTATTTGGGTTAGATCATACTAAAACACATGATGAACATTTAGGAGATCTAGATATAATGGAGAATAAGGTGGAAACCCCAAGCCCACAAGCCCTACCATCACTTGAGGAACACACATCGCCTATAACTTACCCGGGAGAAGTAGAAGAGACTATAGGAACCCCAATTGATATAGAACCTTTGGACCAAACGCAACTAGAGAATGTAGGTTTAGATGCTTGTTGTCATGACCTCTCTCTTAGTCCTAGGGAAGTTCCTAATTTTGATGAACCGGAGCCTCAACCAAAAACCTTACCCAATTTTCCGTCTTTAGATGTGAATCTTGGAATTGAATTAGGCCCCAATCCACCCATCAAAATAGATAGTCCGGGTAGTTGCTTGATAAAGGTGGTAGACTCTAGGCCATGTAGAGGGAAAGCTAATATATGAGTAACCCATGACCTTACACACTTATATCACCCATTCATGGTTGATAACAAGAAACACTATGGGTTTAAATCGGGTTTATTAGGTCAAGATGGATCCTTAACTAAGAATCTTTTGAAGTTGATAGAAGATGATCCATTTTTAGGAGAGATATTTGATTTACCCGCTACACCAATAGACTTAGGTAAGGTTATAATGAATGGAGCACACTCCTTTGAGCATATAAATCACCCATCACCCTCTCCTCACGTAGAAAATTTCCACCCTAAGGGTGTGTATCGCTACTATCACCCGCACTTAAACTTAAGTGTAGGGAAAAATTCCCCTTTATCCGTTAAATAAGGGTAGAGTCAGGCTCGTGACTCGAACAAAAACAAGCGCTTCTTGGGAGGCAACCCATGTGTTTTCCTTTTCCTTTTTATTTGTGTGTCGTATATCTTTTATTGATTGTTAATTCTCATGTTTAAATTTGTAAAAATGCTTTATTTTGTCTTTAACCTCGTCTTAATTACATATAAAGGTATTTTACATAAGGGATAAGTGTAGGGAGGATTACACACGTTTTCAAAAGCAACGTAAACATGAGAATTACAATTATTTAAAAGATATCCATGTGTGTTTGTTCGAGTCAAATGCTTGTATCGAGTCATAATGGATGTTTTGCGGAAATTTTTCAGATTTTAAAGATAAAAATGTTCCAGAATTTTTCCGAAAATCGCAGACCGTTTTGTCAGAGATAACTGACTTGTCAGGGATCGCAACCTGACGGCGTCAGGAGGAGCAGAAACAACTCATCATACTTTCTCTCGTTTTCTGTGCTACTTATAAATTTTTGGAATTTTCCAGGTCTTAATTTTCTAGAAAATCTGCAAACATCCATTCCACAAGCATTATATCTTATTTAAGTCTGGAATTACATCTTGTTGTGATTTTTCTTTGTTCGGTTTGATGCGTTGGGTTGTTTGTTTTCTTCAAGTGTGCAGGTTTTATTTATCAAGAAGAAGAAACAAAAGATTGGAATGAGCTTTTCACGCACACATTCTTCTTGGAAAGGATTTAACCACTACTTCACACACGGATCCTACCGAGCTAATCAGGGGAGTATTAGTTTCTTTCGTTTTTCATTACCTTCTATTATCATAACTTTGATACTTTCGGGGAACATTGGGGACAATGTTCAGTTTAAGTGTAGGGAGGGAAAATAAAACGAGAACTTTGAAACTATGCTTATCCTTGAATATTTGCTTTGTCCAATTGTATTTGTGTAATAAACCATGAGAAAATGTCGGTTAGGGTAATTTTGGCAAAAAATTTAAAATTTTTCATGACATATAGGAGTGGGCCATTAGTTTTAACAAAAGCGTCTCACGGATAGGAAGTTGCATGACTAGCACAAAAAACCCTTTACCACCTAAATTCCACCCAAAATGTGAGGATCGCCCTTAGATTAGTAGGAATTAAAGCATTCATCTTTAATGCTTAGAGAGTGAACCGGTAGTATATTAGATTCTAGAACTTGTTTTGTGATGCATTCCGAGATCGCTAGTAAGACTACACTTGTGTAGTTAGGAATAACTAAATGATAAGAGGCATTAGGATAACCCTTGTTTGATACCCGTAATATAATTACTTCTTCCACATCGGTTGAGTAATTCCCCACACCCTTTGCGTTGTACTCATCTTTAGTACACGATACCCCTAGTTAACCCCTCAGAGCCTATCCTTTTCACGGTTCTCGTGATGTTTCGGTTTTTCCGGAATATCAATGAAGAGCATTGTTTACACCCCACCCCCAAATATACACCCAAATCGCCTTAGCCTACCATGTATGCACTCACTTTTAGTGCATTATTGTTATCACCCTAAACCCTTAGTTCAATTATCTGGTTGCTTGCATGAGTTGCTAAGTTGAGTCATATCCTTTGTACACATTCTTGGGACGATTGGGACTCATGGGAAAAAGTTAAAGTTTATAAAATGATTGAAAGGGAATGTTAATTTCCCTAATTTGCGTAATAACATACCCCAAGTGTTTTGATATTTTCAATTCGGGTCAAATTAGTGTTAGAGTAATAAAAACTCAAGTGTAGGGATGTGCCTATAAATCCCTATCATTTTGATGTTACCGTAGAGGATGGTAGAGTAAAAGTGTATAAAAAAATCGAGAAAAAAAAGAGAAAAAGAGAAGAGAAAAAAAATAGAGTGTTCAAAAAAAACATACGGGCTACCATCCTACATCTATCCTTTAAATTTATGTTTGTTTGTTTCAGTTAGCTAGAGTGTCGAGTCTTGGCTTAGCAACGCCATTTTTCGTATACTTGCAACATAGAGATTTTTGACTTGCCACCACTAAATAGCCTATCCCACCAAACCCTTTGTTTTCCTACCGTAAGCCTAACATTACAACCCTTTAAAGACCTCGTTGATAGTCTTTCCTAGGTGCTTACGCCAAAGCGATGGAGGTTTGATCTATTCTCAAGCCTATGGTAATCTATGTACTAGGACCGGTTAATGAGTGTTTATCTTCCATTTCCAATTTGCTATATTTCATATACACCCGAGAGATGTGAGTATCCAAACACCCCATGTGAGGTGCTAGTATGTAATTTCCGTGCTTGTTATGACTTTTTCGGGGCTTATATGTGTTGTGGATTGTTTTAAACCAATGCTTAATGACCCCTAACTTATAAATTAATTGGCTAAAAGCACATTTGCTTGAGGACAAGCAAATACCAAGTGTAGGGATATTTGATAAGGATTTAAAATGTACCTTTTTGAGGGGTCGTTTAAACCCTTATTTGATCACTTTTGTATCCGGTATTGCTTAATATTGTTCCTTTTCACTTTTTAGGTCTCTTGAAGGCAAACTGCTGTAATGGCACTTATTTGGACGAAAAGGCGCGGATATATGAAGAAAATGGCCAAAGTCAAGAATCGAGACACTCAAGCTGATAAATTACAAGGGGACGGCGTCACTGCTTATCTAGCGACGCCGTCGGGAGGAAGTTGTGACGGCTCGAGAGAGAAATTGCTAGTCTTTGGAGGACGGCGTCGGGCTTTAAAAGAGTAGGCCGTCGCAACTCAGACGGCCTAGATTCAATCCAGACGACGTCGGAAGCTAAAGAGGACGGCGTCACAAGCATAAGGTGACGCTGTCGCAAGATTAACTTGGCCAAGAAGAAACCCTAATGACGGCGACACGACGGCGTCACAAATCATAAGGTGACGCCGTCGCACATGTAATCTTATATATAGAATCCAAATTTTTCAGTTTTGTAGAGTAGTCTTTTGGGTAAACTTTTGGAGTAAAACCTAAACTGAACCAATGTCGTATTTTAGGGTTTTAAACCCTATCTTACACCAAGATAAGTTGTTTACTTCATTAATTTAATTATGTCTTCAATTATTTGTGTGTATGCTTGCATGTTCTTCATGTCCGGCTAATTTACTTGTGTGTTTGCTTAGGGAATATGAAACTTAATTATTGAATATTGATTGGTTGTTTTTTATCTTAGTTGATTAATGATCTAGTAATGCGATAGGTCATTCGTTGTGTACTTAATGCTTGATTAATCTTTGTGAACCTTAGGTTATAGCACTATGAGTTGTTGTAAGTTAAACTATACAAAGAGGCCTTAGAGTTAGAGTTTATCATCCCTAGTGGGTTTTGTAGACGAGACCCTTTGGTAACTTCAAAGAGTAGGGAGAAACGCATACCCTATAACTTTAGACACACAACGCAACTAGGAATAAGGACGTGACAATTCAACCACCAATAGGAGATAATTAAGGAGTAGTAAAACCTAAGTAAACACATCTTTAAACTATCATACGAGCACACAATAATTAGACATAGACTACCACCACCTTAGTTTAGATAATTAGATAATAGTAGAGTAATCGGTAGAAATACCAACCCCCCAAATCCAAACCCGAGATTCGTACTTTTCCTTTTCTAAAAAACATAAAAAGATAAAAATAATCTTCCTCAACCCCAACCTTAGCGTAGTAACTTCTCACTAGCATTCCTATTCCCCTAGAGAACGATATCAATTCCCGTGGCTTACCCTAATACTACACTACAACGATTAGGTTCACTGCCTAGGGTGTTGAAAAACTTGCTCGACGAAAAGGAAGTTCCTTTGACCCCGAACGCGCTATGTAAGCGTATCAAGGTTTCACTAAGGCGATGGTATTGACGAATTGAACGTGCTTAGCTAACTTACTTGGGTCCTTAATCTCTATACGGGAAGGATCGGGGGTTGAGATAGCATTAACCTTCCTATCACTATTGGTCATGGCTTTCAAAAGGTTATCTATCTTCCTATCCATTTTGGCTTGTTGTTGGTTAAAACGGTCCGAGAGCTTAGCTATTTGAGCTTCTTGGGATGCGACTAGGTGTTGCAACATCCTCTCAATGTTTTGTTGGTTAGGACCATGAGATGGGGGCCATGAAAAATCATTGGAAGTGAATTCTTTGGTTTGTCCCCAATAGAAGTCGGGCTTGCCCTTCCATGCCTCTCGGGTTTCGTTGAAATTCCTAGGTCCGGGTATTGTAGGAAATCTTCCTCCCGTTCCATTAATACGTGAGGATGCGTAGTCAACGGAAGCATGTTCGGGGGATCGGGTGCAAGTGCGCGTGTTATGAGGATCACTACACGGCTCACACGAGGAAGAAACTTTGTTCACATGGCGTGAAGACTTAGGATTTTCGTAGGAACTCATTAGGAATTTAACTTGATCTTCAAGTTCGATCATCCTACGATCGGAAGATTGTGAGTCAATTGGAGGCAAGGAGATTGCCTTAACGGTTTTGGGCAACTCACGGGGGTCATTCCAACTTTCATTGTCATAGAGAGCAAGGTCCTCTATTATATCCCATGATTCTTCCGCGGTGAGATCACTAAGTTTTCCACCGGCCGCTTGGTCAATGGATCGCTTTATGGGGAAGTTGACATGATCATAAAATATTTGTACTTGAAGCCAAAGATCAATGCCGTGATGAGGGACTTTATGATGTAAGTCCTTGAATCGAGTCCATGCTTCGTAGAGATTCACCTTGACGTTGTTGGAACATCAAGATGTCATTCCTAAGCTTAGTGGTTCTCCCTGGTGGGAAAAATTGAGCAAGGAAGCGAGAAGTGAGATCATCCCAACTTGAGATGGAGCCTGCGGGAAGTCGCTCAAGCCAATTACTAGCTTGGTCCCGTAGAGAGAATTGGAAGAGACGCAGACGCGTGGTCTCCCGAGTAGTAGCATCAAGGTTGATGGAATCAACAATTTTAAGGAAATCCCTTAGATGCTGATTTGGATCTTCGGAACGAAGTCCATGGAATGCACATCCGTTTTGCACCAACCGGATGGTGTCGGATAGCAGGGCCGTAGTTTGGGCTTGGTCGAGAAGCTCAATGGTGTTCCTATAGCCTAGGTGGCTTGGTCTCGAGTATTCACCAAGAGTACGGGCTCTTGGCGGGTCAATTGGTGGTGGGTGGTTATCACCTTCCATGATGAAAAGGGATGGGGTTACGAAGAAGAGGGATAGACTACGAGAAAGCTAAAAATGAGAAAAATTTACTTGATAGGAATCAAGTAAAGAAACCTAAACGAGGTGGACTACTAACTAGCTATTCTATTCCTGGCGTAAAAACTTGATAACATTACACGCGTCGTTCGGGGTCAAAGGAACTTCCTTTTCTTCGAGCAAGTTTTATAACACCCTAGGCAGTGAACCTAATCTTTGTAGTGTAGTATTAGGGTAAGCCACGGGTATTGATATCGTTCTCTAGGGGAATAGGAATGCTAGTGAGAAGTTACTACGCTAAGGTTGGGGTTGAGGAAGATTATTTTTTATCTTTTTTATATTTTGAAGAAAATGGAAAGGTACGAATCTCGGGGTTTGGATTTGGGGGTTGGTATTTCTACCAATTACTCTACTTGTCTAATTATCTAATATAAGGTGTATGTAGTATATGTCTAATAATTGTGTGCTCGTATGATAGTTTAAAGATGTGTTCACTTAGGTTTTATTACTCCTTAATTATCTTCTATTGATGGTTGAATTGTCACGTCCTTATTCTTAATCGCGTTGTGTGTCTAAAGTCGTAGGGTATGCATTTGTCCCTAACTCTTTGAACTTACCAAAGGGTCTCGTCTACAAAAACCTCTAGGAATTATAAACTCTAACTCTAAGGCACTCTTTGGATGGTTTAGCCTACAACTGCTCTAAGTGTTATAGTCCAAGGTTCACAAAGATTAATCAAGCATTAATTACACAACGAATGACCTATTGCATTACTAGATCATTAACAATTAAGATAAGAGACAACCAATCAATATTCAATAATTAAGTTTCATATTCCCTAAGCAAACACACAAGTAAATTAGCGGACATGGAGAACATGCAAGCATACACACAAATAATTGAAGACATAATTGAATTAATGAAGTAAAACACTTATCTTGATGTAAGATAGGGTTTGGAACCCTAAAATACTGTACAAGACAGCCTTGGTTTGGTTTATGTTTTTACTCCAAAAGACTACACTCTAAAACTGAAAATTCGGATTCTATATATAATATTACAATCGCGACGGCGTCACCTTATGATTTGTGACGCCGTCGGGTCGCCGTCATTAGGGTTTCTTCTTGGCCACGTTAGTCTTGCAACGGCGTCACCTTATTCTTGTGACGCCGTCCCCTTCAGTCACTGACGCCGTCTGGACCAAATCTAGGCCGTCTGAGTTGCGACGGCCTACTCTTTTAAAGCCTGACACCGTCACTTGAAAATAAGAAATTTGGCTCTTGACGTCACCAGAAAGTGCTTTCGGCGGTCGCGGTTAGTTAAGCAGTGACGCCGTCACCTTGTATTTCAGCAGCTTGAGTGTCTCGGTTCTTGACTTTGGCCATTTTCTTCGTATATCCGCGCCTTTTCGTCCAAATAAGTGCCATTACAGCAATTTGTCTTCAAGAGACCTAAAAAGTGAAAAGGAACGATATTAAGTAATAACGGATACAAAAGTGATCAAATAAGGGCTTAAACGACCCCTCAAAAAGGTACATTTTAAAACCTTATCAATAATGTCGTATGGAATTAAATGGTTAGTTATCGTTCTTGTGATGTTTGGTTCAGGTTATGTATTAACCTCTGACTTCTCAATATTTTTTCTGAATTGTTGTTTCGACCCAGAGTGTTCAAATTTGAGATCGAGTGTGAATGGTTAAGCAATTCTTTTAGTGCCTCACCCTGGTCTACCGCCAACTTGTCATGAGTGAAAGTGTAATGCTTATAAAGCTTAGGGTCTTTTCCCAAGTAGAAGACATGGTAGAAAAACCTTGAAATAAGACGTTTACGCATTCGATTGTTGTTGTATTTTGACTGCAAACATAAAGGGTAGTATCGTCGTTTCACCCAGTCCAAGCTCCCAAACACTCCCTTAAACAGATCCAAACCATTTCCGACACTCCGATCACTCCAGTTTCACGTCAATGACGTTATCGGAGGAACCTGATCTTCCAAAGCCAAAACAACGGCCGATAATCCGTTTAGTTATCTTCATCATTGCTCACAGCTTCTTACTTTTGGTACCATTCATTTACCTCACTTTTTTACGGATATCTAGGGTTTATATAATAAATTGAGTGATTAATTTTTGTTGTGTAGTGTTTCTTGTACTGTAGTTGGTGTATTGGCTATGTTACTGTTACCTGTACTTGCTATGAAGACTTATGTTTCCGAGAATGCGTTAATGCCTGGTTAGTTTACGTTTCGTTGAGTTGGTCATTCTTCATACTTGATTATTGTAACTTAGGATTATTAGTTATGGAAGTCTAGCTGTGTAATCTGTAGGTTATTTATCGCTTTTGTAATGATTTAGCTGCTTATAGGGTGTCGCGATGATATCTAGGGAGAAGTAACAGTTTACGGAGGCTGATGTATTTGTTGTTTGTGTTAGGATTGTTCAAGGAACGTGTAGTGTATAGGATTGTTATATGTGATTTGAACTGGTGATTATTGAATGAGTAATTTTTACGGTTTATAGTTGATGATTGGAAGTTAAGATTATTAGTTATGATAATGTCGTATGGAATTAAATGGTTAGTTATCGTTCTTGTGATGTTTGGTTCAGGTTACGTATTAACCCGACTTCTCAATCTTTTTTCTGAATTGTTGTTTCGACCCCCGAGTGTTCAACTTTGAGATCAGAGTGTGAATGGTTAAGCAATTCTTTTAGTGCCTCACCTTGGTCTACCGCCAACTTGTCCTGAGTGAAAGTGTTATGCTTATAAAGCTTAGGGTCTTTTCCCAAGTCCTGTATGACTCTCTGTACAACAGAGTCAGTGTAACACGAATCTGTAGCAAAGCTTTCCTTACTATAGTGCCATTAATTACAACAGCGAGTCCAATGTCTCAACATGTTTCTCAGGCCATTCAGCTGCATTATTTCCAACACCAGCTATCACAAACCTTTTCCTTTTTCTGTATGGCCATTTCCATATGTCAAACTCCCACTTCTCATACTTCAGTTTGCAATTAATTCCACCACTAAAATCAGAAGCTCGTTTTCCTTCTAGATCAAATACTTTAGCATTTGCTTTCCTTACCACTGAAGCAGTAACATTAATATCATATACTTGTGTATCCCCTGGGTCGAACAATTCTCTGATCATGACCCCTAAGCTAAACAATTGAGAGATTTCACCAGACATTCTGACTAATGAACTAATTGTGTCTTTATCAGAATTAGTCAAATAGAAAGTTTTCTCAGGCACTCTGGCTGTCTCTTTATCTGTATTGGCTAGCTGAGAAATTCCTTCAGGCACTCTGACTCTTATCAATCTACTTTCACTTAGTCTCAAATCACCAATACCAACTCGATTAAAACCTGTGTCAATATATGGTTGATCATCAATCGATTCATCATTTTCCTCAGCTCCTTCAATAATACTTCTAGCTGTTATATTAACAACTGAAGCATTTCCCTCGTCAACTGATTTCAACGATATTCAGATGATTCAGGACTCTCTGAATTCAACTCATCATCAGTTTCAGTGTCATCATTTATCTTTTTCTCTAAATTTATTCCTTCACCAAAGTCTCTCTGATTAAGACCTGGTGTTAACACTTGATCATGAACACCTTTGTAACCTCTTCCCTACAAGTTTCAGTCACACCACTCCCCATGAATTCATAATCTATCAGTTCATTAGATGGTCCATTATCCGCCTCAACCGATTACTGTTCCACACAGTTACCAGGTTCCTCAAAGCATTTGGAACCATCATCACCTTCATACATATCTTTGGGCTCATGCTATCTGACTTTATCACTTTCTTTAGAGACATCATCAATAACCGCTTCATCAAAGTTGTTGTCAGTCGAATCATTTGCTACTTCAGCTTCCTGTTCACGACTTTCAATAGCTTGTTCAATTTATCCATCATCTTTGAAGCAAGTCTTGATTGTATATCATCATAACTCGAAGTTTGCATACGATGATTGTTGTCAAATTTTTGCAAAATGAGGTCGCTGTAAGTCATCCAAGTCACATCTTCACCCAGATAACTCATAACATGCTTATGCCTCTCTAATGCAATGCCAAAAAGATGCATAGACATCAAAGATACCTTCCTCTCATCGGGCACACTATGAACTCTAAAGAGTTGCTCAAATTTAGACAACCAATCCCTTACATCTTCACCTACAAACTTTGGAAACTTACTCTGTGTGAATCTGCTGGTGTACATGTGTTGAGACAACTCTTCTCTTAATCTGTTAACGGCATCCTTCACGAGATCACTGACGGTTTGTCTAACTGAATCATCTATAACAATCGTTGACCGAGTGTTGACCGTCATTTGGATTTCTAAATTCTTAACAGATTTATCCGAAATTCACGGAATTGTAACTGAATTTCCGGATCGTAACAAACTCACCGCAAACTCAACAAACTTCACTGGAACTTGCAAATTCACCGTAAAATCACCGTACAACCTTTTTTCTTTTTCTTTTTTTTTTCCGATAAAGGAAAGTAGATCGGAGATATAGCTAAATGATTTGTTATTGAACAATGAATTTTTACAAAATGGTTACAAGAATTTGAGAGAGAAAGTAGTTGCAATTTCATAGCTAATTTGAAATGAAAGACATAGGCGGGTATTTAAAAACGGATGGGTAATTCAAATGTTGGTAAATGACGTGTTCGGACCAATGAAATGTTGACACGTGTTACCTCATAAAAAGTTCATATCACATAATTGATGATTGTAAGTTAGAATTTCACCTTTTTTTTGGAAAGAAAAGTTAGGATTGTTAGTTATGACGTAATTGGTGTGAAATTAGTAGGTTGTAATCGTTTTCATTATGTTTTAACTGCTTATTGGAATGTGAAGTGATATATACCTATTTAGGGAGACACAACTGTTTAATAAGCCATTTCTATAAGCAACTAAGACATCAGTTTATGGAGACTGGAATGTGTGACACTTCAGACTGAGATGGGGATATTGTTGGAGAAACTAATGTAGTGCTATATTATATCAAACTTTCTGTTGTTGTGCATGATTTTCTAAAAGAAAGTTGAAAACAAAAAGGATTTATTGAAAGAATTTATTATATCAAAAATTTTCATGTTGAACCCAATATTTATAAGTACATGATTTTCAGATAAAAAAGTTAAACTTTAACTACGTATATCTCCTTAAAGATCTATATATGGTGGAATTTTGAAATCTATTAATGTGTGCTTTCCATGTGACAAGTCTATGTCAGCTAGCTAATCCAAGTCAACGACATTCAACTCCACGTCAGCCAACTAATATCAATAGTACCAAAATAGTTAACAAAAGAGATGAAATGACCATTTTTCCCTCATGTGCAAGGCGGACACTTAATTGAACATGAGGGACTTAACGGATTTTGACTGACGGATTACAGTAAAAAAAACGTTGAGTGGTGCTAAAAGTGAACAATTGAGACTTTTGACGTATTTAATTTTTGAAAAAGACTCAACTAGTATTTTGGTTACAAGTTCAAAAAAGATCGGTATATTTTAAAATAAGTGACATCTTGTTTCACAGAAATGCAAATTTCCCTACATACATATGCCTTCATAATTAAGGTTTGTCTACTCATGTCAACGAGAGGAGACATATATCACCATCAATCTTCTAATTTATGCCACAATTTTTGACTTGCAAGCAAATTGAAATGCTAAAGAACCTGAACAATGGTACATAGATCAACATCGTCAAAGAATCTAACTTTAAATCATGTCTTGTAGTTTTTAGTGTTGCTATGTTGAATTGTTAGGTCTATTTTAGCGGAAACATTTAAAGATTTAGTTTTCAATGCCACACAAAATGTTATTGGCAACTGTAACCATACCTTTTTTATTGCTTACAACCAATATGGTCCTTTAGAAGTCAATTAATATTTGGAACGAAAATATGGAACATTCTCTAAAGTCTTTCAGATATTTCCAAGAAAGATATATATTTGATGATTCATAAATAAGTTAATAAAACTGGTTGAGTGCTTAAATTTAATTTAGGAACCTTTAAAACTAGAAATGGATCTAATAGTCCCAAAATAGTGGGTAAACTCATATGTGAAGTCGAAAGGACAATTATCGCAAAAGAAATAGAAAGTGCAAGCAATATGTTTTGGACCACGTTTGCTTCGTAAAACTGTACGAATACACTGTAATGCAGGTATAAACGATTATAAGATACTCGCTATCCGAAGTGGGTGCTAAATGGAATGGTCGATTATACAACAAGTGAAGATCGAAAAAAAATCCGAAATATATTGTTAGACGATGGGTGATCACTCATGCTTAATCTAGCACTTGTCCTAAACCATAAAAGATAAATTCTATAATAAGCTTCGGTTTACCTAGCAACCTCTTTTTTTTAGATAGACTATAGCTACAAGTAAGCAAACATATATAAAGTATTGAAAAGTCATTTGTCGAATCATGAATCCTGATATGATGACACTTTAGATCGATGATCACTCGTACAAGCTTAATAGTGTCTTTTCCCATTCACCCAATCATGTACAGTAGTGATATAACAACACGAATAATTGGTTTACACTTTGAATAAATTCGCTAACCATCTCCAAGGTGTAGTATACAATGGCAAGATGTTTCTAAAGTCTCATATAATTTAAATGGTTTGAGTCTTTGTGGTCGTGGATACAAACCTCGCGGTTTAGTCAGCTAAAAGACCGAAAACCCAAAGGTCGTGGTGTTAAAAGCCCAACACCTTGTTAAAGCTAAAAAATGATTTCTCAAGATAACCTAAATAGAGATCATTCTCCTTAAGCCGGACTCAATTCAGTCTAGCTGCAAATCTCCAATGTTTAACCAAATAAAAACTTGCTAAAATTAAATTAGGTCATCGTCTTCTTTACAGCTAAAATGAGTTGTTGGCACTTGGCACGCTTGTCTAGGATTCAAAGACATGCTTAAAAACGTGCTTAATTTCTTTCTAAATACATCATCATTTTATTTGTCGCAATAAGGCCAACTTCGTCGCAAACAAATCTATACTACTTATAATGCATTTAATCACTTCCTTTCTATTAAATTTTTAAGATTTCCTAATATAGATTTTAAGCAAATACAAATAAACAAGCATCATTTACAAGTATTTGAAGCACAAATAAAACTAAAAAAAATACTATTAAACACGTACAATTAATACACAATTAAATTTACCCCTTCACTAAAACATACAACTATTTAAGTACAATGTACAACCTAATTAAGCTTACAAAACAAAAATCTAAAATCCATCATCCCAAAACATAAATCTTCGATCCAGCAACCATATTAAGATAGCTTAGTTCATTATAATCTTACATGGCAAACTACTGCTCTATTAGCTTAAAAAGACCCACCATCATCGCTGCAAAACCATGACTCAGATATCTCTGCCCATATCCATGTGGCACCCCGTCAACTCTCGCCGTCCGCTCGCCACGACACCACAAATGCTCTTCGTTTTGGTTCTCGCCGGGGAAGTGACGAAGAAAACGACAAACAAATTTTTAAAACATTCCGTTGCCAAACGTTTAACTTTTGATTTAATTTCTTTTTTTTAATTAAACCCCTTTTTGCGTGTTGTGTGTGTTTGAGGTTGAAGCTGAGGAAAACGGTTTACTGGTAGTGTTGATGAGATTCGTAGATGGATGTAAAAGTGAAAGAGGTTGGTTTATATGTGTGTGTGTGACTGCACATAGAGAGGTGTGGGATTAGGTTAATTAAATTAGGGTTGTGAAAGAAAGTGATTTATATAATTCATTTTATTAAGGGATATGTGATTAGTTGGGCCTAGATGTTTTATACGAAAATGAGAGTTGGGTTGGTGTTGAACGTAGCTTAACTTTTGTTTATTAAATGGTTCTATCCATGTATTTTTACTATTGATAGGCTTACACAAAAAAAAAAAAAAAAAAAAATGGTAAAAAAGTTGTTAAAGCTTAATTTTTGGTTTATTATTAGACTATTGTTAAGGCTTAAATTTTTCCATACATTTTTATCCTTATTATTTGGTTGCTTCGGATTGTTATTTTATTTTAATAGATGATATTTAGAGTAGTTTATATGTTTCGTAATGTATTTTTTTTTTATGAAATGGTATTGTCGAATAACATCACATTGCTAAAAAATTTAGTTACAGGGTACCCGCGTTGCATCGCACGAGTACCCTGCTAGTAATTACTAATGCACATTTTCAAACACAAAATTAATCACATTTAAACCCCCTTATATATCTAAGTATTTGCTTTTTATAAAAGATTTTTCTAACTTATGCCTTAAAGTCACATATTAAAAAAGGTCTCACACTTTGAGTATCACCCTCTAAATAGTCAATGAGTGATTGTAAAGCCTGATGCTTAAAAATAATAAAAACTATTCAATCGCTGCTGGTCATTTGAAAAATGACACTTAAACTGTGAAACTCTTTTTAACATCGTTCTTAGTACGCAAGTTAAAAAAAGAGTCAATTGCATATATACCCACTAAAACTTGCATATTTGCATATATACCCAAAACATGCTTAAAATGCATTGTACATGGTGCAATAAAAACTTGTATTATGGGGAAATATGCAAGTTTATAAGTTTTAGTGGGTATATTTGCAATTCTCCCTTAAAAAAACTCCTTTACAAATTATAATTCTGATTTCTGAAACATAATAAGGTTGACGTGAAGGAATATATGATTGCGGGAGTTTTTTTAATCACTATAGTACTTTTAAAAAGTATTTAATAAAATGTGTAGTTTTAAAAGTATTTAATAAAATATGTAGTTTTAGCTTTATCCATGAAAGCCCATGAAAGCTTTTATGCAGCCTATCATTCTGCATAAATGTCCTCATCTCCTTCTTCCTCCTAATTTTCGACTCTTTCATAGCCGACTCTTTTATGAGCGATGGTGATGATGCGTCATATGATTCTTACGTCATCATCCGGAGGAATGGTATGCTTCTCTTGATGAGGAGTTTGGAATGTCAACACGATTCTGGAAAATCGCCTAGTCGGCTTAGAGTAACATGGTAAACAAGCAATTAACAATGCTCTGATCACGAAACTAATATATTAACTAACTAATGAACAACATAAAACCATTGAAATCATACACTTCATACAGATGTATCCTACGTCCGTATCGATTGTTCAAATGCATCGTAAATACACCCGAAAGAGGATAATCGAACCAACATTAAATGACATAGTTAATCAAAATATTATGTTTTCATTTGCTCGTTATCGGTTTCTACGGCTGATTAATATGGAGGTGTGCCTTACATCAGATTGTCACTCATGACAGAGTCTGCAATGACGCAGAAGTAAGAAATGAGGAAACCGATGAAGACAATGGCAAACTTTTTCCTAATTTGTCATTATTTTTTTTATTTGATGAAATAGTTATATGGAATTAGAGGTGGTGGGGACGATGGTTGGGTAGTAAACTCAAATTTGATGAGAATTTTTATGTTGTAAAAGAAAAAGAAATAATTAAATATTTTATTAAATACTTTTACAACTACGTATTCTATTAAATACTTTTTAAAACTGCTATAGTGATCTAAAAAACTCGGATTGCGGTGGTTAAGCAAGTGGGTGGACCCCCGAATAAAAATCATAATGCGCATGCTGCTGACCCGATCCAACACGAATTACACTATTGATACGGGCTCTACGCCCCTGACAAAAACGGGGTCTAGGGGTACTTTTTTTCAGCTTTTGTCCTTTGTCCTCTTTTTATATTGACCATAGGGTTGATGGGATCAGGCGTGGGCCCTCCCTCTCTCTCCACTTTCATCTTTTTTATTTTTATTTTTTTATTTGATTTGATTGTGTATAGTTTATTTTGTGTGTTATATTTAATTTGTGTAGTGTTTTTATATGTATAGTGTATTTATTTGTGTGGTATATTTAATTTGTGTAGTCACCGTATTAAAGGGTAGACCCCGTATGACTAAAATTATAGCCACCGTATTAATAACTCGCCCCTTTCATCTCTCAGTAATATGATGTCACGTGATTGCCCCCACTTTCCTCGGTGCTTTTCCACCTCACCCCTTTGATTGTGGGGGCACAATTTTGTTTGGAGATACGTATTGGACATGTACACTTCCTATCTAACTTCCATATATATTTTCTGCTTTATATGGTAACATAAATGACAATGCTATGAGTTTTTGTGGGACATAGTTTCATTCAACATTGAAGTGGATTTTAATGGTAGTATACTAGTCATGTAGTAATGCCATTTGTTGTCATGCATAATCATTCACGTACTGGATGATTGGGGGTCGTGAAAAATAGAAAGTGATGTGGCTTTGATGTAGGGATAATTTTGATCTAACTGATGGTCTAATGTATCGCTCGATCTAAGTGGTTGCTCTAAGTGTTTAGTGAATAGAAATAGTTAACATACTCTGAATAAATCTTGATCTAACTGATCAATATCAAGCTAAGCAGAATGACTCCAAACATAAGGAGTGGTTCACGAAGATAAGTAAGTTCGCCGTAAACTGAGGGTCTTAGCTTAACCTTATAAATACTTACCTCGACGAGATGTGAGTAATGATTAATGTAAAATTTTAACTAGCTAGAGTTTATAGTTACCAATTACGTGGACCGTGGTTAAACATGGTTTTTTGGATGAGAACTTTTGGCTCATCGGTATACACTACAATAGATTATCATCCAAACCTGTACGTGTAGGCTGCTAACGTTAATCGACTGAACCATGTATATATTGTTGGAATTATATATCAAGACATTCAAATAAATAATCACAAAACATCAAAGTAATCATGCGGAAGCGTATAGGATTTATTAATGAACAATTAATTAACATAAAAGAATATGCGTACCTTTTCTTGATTCTAGCCGAACAAGAATCAAATCCACAAACTAGCAGCGGATGAACCCTAATTTGATTTAATTAGGATTATGTGAATTACCCTTACCGTTTGTAATTCAATCCAAGATAATAACAATAGTGTGTTATTACTATGTTCTTGTACACTAAACCGAATTAAAGTAATGCTAGTTTTAGTAAGCGAATAACTTGATGTGGAAAAGGTTATGGATAGACACCCACAAAGGTGTGGCCGATCGGTTTGGACAAAAACACACACAAAACAATTTTTTTAGGGTTTAGCTTATGAGCACAAGAGATGGAAAAATAAAACCCTTGTATATATCACCAAGCAAACTTGGTGAACAAGTTGGTTTTCTTTCCTTGTTTTGATCCTTGGCCGATCGGTATAGGAGTCCCCAAAGGGATTCCGGAACCTTCCCAACTTTTGCAATTTAGTCCTTTTCCATAAACATTTAACTGACGTTAGTCCATTACATTAATTACATAACGTCTGTTAGTTATTTCGTTTAATAAATAAATAAATACAACATTTATATTTAATTATTAACTTTAAATTCTCATACGTAAAGTGTGCAATCCCATAGTCTCGAGTTCGATCCTAACTCACGTCTACTAATTTATATCCATAAAACCAACATATATATGATTATTCTTTCGATGGTTTCTTACGTTTTCCATAACAATAACATTATGCATTATTCGGAAAATACCTTATCGGAACTTAATTTGTACTTATCTTCACGACTTATGTTAAATATTCCTCAACAAATGAAAGATCTGAATGTTAACTAAAACAAACCCAATTTAGTTTGGTTGAGTTCTTACTACTTTAGTCGTCTATTCCCTTTATGTTTTGTTTTTACTTAACAACATACATTCTTTATAGTTTAAACTTCAAAAAAAGCATACTCCCTATAAGAGGATGAAAGCATATGAGATTAAACAATAATATGACAAAAATCATTATAGCTAAATAAAGATAATGGATCTAAAAGTATGTACTTTATACGGAAAATACATTCTTTGTTACGTAATATGTAAAATAACATGAAATGATGAATAAATGATTTTTGAAGTCGTGCTTATATTTCAAAGGAAAAAGTGGATACGTTCATTGCCATTTAACTTTTGCAAAGAGTCCTCTTTTGAGCTTTTATCACCATTATGGATTCGTGTACACAAACTAGCCTAACTTGAGCCGAATTCGAGAAAGCAAAAAACGTCCGATTTATAAAACACGTGTGATAATGTCTCGAATGATTAACTAATCATGTAGACTAGATTGGAGCAATTAAGTAACTTTTGAGAGTTTCAATCTTTTGGGATAGGAATGAATAAATAATTTGAACCAACCTAGCTACGAACATTGGTTCTATCACTTATATGGACGCGCGTTGAGATAATAAGGAACCAATGCAAACTCAAACCTCAAAAACCGAAGTGTGTGTGTGTGTGCGCTTTTCGTTTCCTTCTCAATGTTACAAGACCATGTCACTTTGTTTCCTGCAGAAAAAGTTTATTTGATCGACCTAGAAAAATTGTTTACATGAACATGAACCACGTCAGTAATGTTGATACCATGAACAATACATGAGTTGCTCACTAACAAAAAATCATTGGGTTAAGTGAGGCATAATGTGGTATTTAGATCGTTAGATGTCTGAGTATTTGCATTTCTAAAAGGAGAAATATCAAACATGTCAAACTATTCCAAGTTTAGACTTTAGAATTTATATAGTCTTGAACATGGTTATGGGCCATTTAAGTGGCCTGTCAAGATTGGGCTAACCTTCAAAATATTCTCCCTGTGTAAATAATAAAATTTCAATTTATTACAAAAGAAATGTTAAAACTTTTTTATCTGAGTAGTCTGATAAGTAATAGTGTAATTGTTGAGTTTATGATATATAAAATACAATAAAACATAAAGACATCAAGAGTACACAGCGGAAGACTAAAGATCATAACAAATAAATAATTAACTGAAAGTATGCGTAACGTACCTCTTGCGAATATCAGATCCCTTGAGCAAAACAAAGAAGTACTAATTGGTGTAAGAATAATGTCTTACAACCACGTTCTTGTACACACGAATTAACCAACGAATCAAGCGATTGCTAGATCTAACACAAGTCCTCGTTTAAGAAAAACGAAACCAAACTCCCTTACAAATGGGGTGCTTGGCCGAATATTAGGACTAGAGAGAGAGAGAGAGATCTAGGTTTAATTCAATGCACAAGTGTATGAAACCCTAGAACCTAACCCTCTTTATATACTAGTAGGTAAACTTAGGGAACAAGTTATGAATTAGGGCTTCAGAAGGCCCCTATGGCCGGCCATGTAGACAAGCCCAAAGCCAAACCCATAAATTTTCCAAGTTTTCCATTTCTAGTCCTTCTCTTTTCATTTTAACGGTCGTTAGTCATTTTTCCGTTAAATACTTAACGATCGTTAACGGACTTAATGTGCAATAATTAATCGTAAACATAAACATTAATTATTAACTTTAATTCTCATTCGCTAATGTGTGCAATCCCGTGGTCACGAGTTCGAATCCGGACATTCACATGTTTGTAAATATATACATTTCCAACAGCTCCCACTTGGATATGTTTACAAAACGTGAAATGACATTGGTTAGCGTCTAGCAACACGCCAATGCTCCCAGTACAACTCGTGTATGGTTTTCTGGAGAAAAACCAAGTTTGATGATTCATCATCATATTCATCCTTTTGTTTCTAATACCATGTTAATAAGAATATGGATCTCACTCATTTCTTAATTAACTATTCTGTTTCTCGCTTTATGTGATTGATTAAGATTACCAATTCTTCGAACATATTCCAGAAGACCTTGGGAATGGCCATGCAAACATCTTAACAACCCTACGAGGGGCCCAGTAGTATTATACTTCAATATAAATTTGAAGGAAACAAATCCCATTTCGACTACAACCAGGATTCATAAATTTCGCAACACTTCTGAAAACAACCCTTATAACTACCAGTTACGTATAGCGTTAGATTGCTTCACAAAAATGCACTACATCCATGACATATCTCTTGTATCTCAAGTCAGAGGATAAATATCCATGATATACTTAATGACTAAGATCCATAAAGTATCATCATGTGGGTGGGATAAGTCCTATACTCAATTCATTGAATATCATCTGAAATTAGTCATGCTATGCATCAATATACTTTCAAGTATATTCTAACTAATACTCAGATTTGTCTTAATTCAATATCATTCCCATGTTATTGATTGACAACGGACTATTTAGAATAACTTAAGTTATTCAAGGATTTAAACATGCAAATATAGGATAACATCATAATAAATGAATAATAAACATAACAAAATACTTTATTTCATTTCAATAATAATGTTTACAATATCCTTTATCCAAATACTAAATAGATCAATGCATGATAATTCTTAGTTAATGAATTTTGCCACAAGTCATGCAACTCATACTTGTTGACAAGGCATAATTTCAACTAACTTTGATCTATAAGAATTTTGAGAATACTTATTTCAAAAATTCAATAAGTGAATTTCTTGTATGTGTTTACACATATCTTGATATTGTCATATTATTCCATAAGGTGCGTGACAACCTGAACCACCTTTATATGACAATCATCTTTCAAAACTTTTAAAGTTTAAAGTATTCTTTATTCTTTAATGTATAATGCAACTATGCTCTTAGTTGAGCATAACTAGTCAACATGGTCATCATCAAGGATACCGTGACTAGAATTGAGTGTCATCTCAATTATACTAGCATCATTGTGTACAACAATATGCTCTTTAAATATCCGTAAACTTTTGAACAGTTCTATTGTAATGTTGGTGCCTACCAAAACTCAAGTTTGTTGGCAATGACAATTATGAAACAATTGTCATATAATCATCCATAGAATCTAGGAGCATCTCCAGATTGTGGAATGTGATTCTAAATCCAAACATATTCCTTTAAAATATTTATTACACTAACAACTTTCAATGTTGTCAAATCATCTTGTAATCAAGCATGACACAACAACTTTATACACAACATGATGTTCATGATGAATCTTCAAGTTAAACTTTAAGATCTCATCTATCTTGTCAAAGATATGTATTCATCATGTTCTATTTGACTCATTTATTTACCGCATATGTTTATAATAATAAACATATATTCCAAAGTTGTATATATTATTTCCAAATCTTACAAACGAAGTTTCATTCCCAACTAAAACTTAATTTAAGTGGAATGTAGTTGCCCATACAACATATAAGATTTAAGAAAAAATAAATAATACTCCCACTAGCTTTCAGGAATACTTATGAGCAATCTTATTTTAATTATTAAATCAAACATGGATTTAATATTAAACATAAGAAACATCTCCTAGATGCTTGCATATATCCATTCATGGATTCTTGCAGTTTGTACATATCCAAGGATTATTTGAATTCATAAAACTTCTTTGTATTACTCATCGTCCTCGCAAAAGTAATTCCACAACAAAGATTTATGACATTCATTGTCAAAATTTCATATCAATGAAACTAAGTATGACAATTATAATCTTTATACTTCTATTTAATGTATCTAGTAAAGAATATTCAATCATAGTTAATTGCTTAAATATGATTAATATTATTATCACTAGACATGCATTAAATATGTGTACAATATTGTCCATATGATTTCTACATAAAGATTTAAACCACTAGGGTTTCCATCCTTTGAAGAAACTCATATTCATTATTAAGATAAACCAAGTATCTAAAGTTGATTATCTTTATGGACAGCATCTCAACATTCATAGTATGATTGATTTACCACAATTCAACATTTGGTAAATTCATCATCATGATTAACAGGCTTACCATGATCCTGTAACTCATAATCCTCGGCATATTAAATATCTGAGATATCCTTACGGATCTATGAATGACAATTCCATCATATTAAGGTCTATCATTTTCATGTTTAGCCTCATCATGATATTTGCTAGTGCATTTTAGAAGATTATGTATTTTGTAATTCAATCTTTCAAGATCTAAACAAAACTCCCACTTGCCTTTAAAAATTTAAAGATTACCTTTAAATAGTTTAGCAAGTAGAGCAACAATACATTGTTCTCTTTTGGGATATTACAAAAAACATTGACAGTTCCTAACATTAGTTTGTTACAACTCACTCTATAAGTAGTTTAACAAATTCAGAACTTCATTTATAAGACTTAATGTGATTAATCACATTCCATAAACAAATGGTGTCTTATTAATCTTCTAGGTTGGAGTCTTATTGAGTATATTCAATCTATACTCAATCTACTAACCTTGATAACTTTTGGAAGAAATTATAGTTATCTTGAATCAAACAATGCCAACAGATTTTGATTCTTCTAACTGAACATACCATAAAACTATGGTATTTCCTTAGAATTAATATTGTAAGATTAATCTAACAATATTTAAGATAACCATCTACTCTTTGGTTTATCATATTTACCAACAAAGTAAAACTTAATGGTACAATAGAATTACCAAGTCAATTGCATGTATTATAACACAAGTATTCTTGACCAAGTCAAAAGATATAACAGTTATAATCCCACTATACATTATAAGTCTTTGATCAACTCATTGACTTCATGCATATGTCTTAAAACATAGCAAGTTAACGTCTTACTTTATATTGTAAGTCTTGTATTAAAAGACTTCATGTTTGTGACTTTACAAAATCATAAACATTTATAATTAAAGTAATTATGAACACCACCTCGGGTTTCAATTCATATTTCAAGTTAATATTTAAGTCATTCAACGAATACTCAAATTCAAGGTAGTATTAGATTACTTCATTTAATTATGTCATTCCATGAAATGTTCCATGTAAGAAATTGCAGAATCATCCATGCTCGTTCTCACGACACGTGGATATTTTACCTTGGGCTACAATCTAGTTCACGTTCTCACGTAACATAAATTGTAACTACAAGTGTTTCTTAAATATTGAATGACATAAATATTTAAAATAAAGTAGTCTTTGTTATCATCTTGACACATGTTCTTAATAGGGCAATCATACATATATAAATGTATACTTCCTATTAGAACGTTATTCTCTTACTTTACAGTCAAGAGAATTATTTTAAATCATATTAATATGTGTTGTACCTTGCACACAATAAGATTTCTCCCACTTGTGCATGGAACAACATCATGTAGCATATAAACAACACGATACACGTTCGTTTATTGGATTAATATGATTTGTGTCATAGATATAACAAGTAGATGTAGAACTATATTGTTTAGTAAGGAAACGTACACGACTATCCTTAAAAACATAAGTGTCTACAATTGGAAAGTAATTATCTTTGAAGATAATCTGGGTTACTACACGGGAAATAAGGCTTGTAGCTCCCACTGAATTAGAAATCATTAAAACAACTTCTTATTCAGTAATGCAACACAAATGCTCCCACTGAATCGGACAACATTGTAAGTGTTGCATAACCAGTGAAAACAACTTGCTTGCTTTTACTTTCCTACACCTTTGAAGAACCATACGTAATCATTACTAAGGTACTAAAAGGTGTATTCTACTATATGAATGATAGGTTATCCATCAATGTTATTAACTCAAAAAATTGGGTATGCAATTTCTTCCTCAACAGGCCTACCATCCCCATACTGGTATGTAGTACCTTTAAAGGCTAAAGCAAAATAACTTGATAAAATATGCTAGTTTGACTTTTACCAATTTTTGCGGTAATTAGTCTAGCTTCTAATCTAGTAACTCATATACATGTTTTCCAGTTAACCAACATTCATGTTGTTACAAAGGATTCATTCACCAAATGAGGGTAATGAAATCTTTATGGAAAATAAGATGTGCAATTCATTGCTAAGAGTTACATTAGAATTTAGACAATTCAAATGTTCCTATTATACCTTTCTCATTCATGAAAAGGAATAGGATTGAGTCTCATGCTTCTCTCATGGAAAAGAGACTTCGTTTGTCTTATCAGTAAATTATTCTCGATCAAACATTTGTTTGAAAGCTAGAATGGATCAATTTACTAATCAAAGACTAAACCACGTTACGGTTAAATGTTGCATTTATACATTCAAAAGAATTACAAAATTCAATTTTAGTATTTTCGATAATTAACCTTTTCAATAAACAATTAAATACCCAAGGTTCATATTCATATAACCAATTAATATTTATTGAAAACTAGGATCCAAATTGTCATAATTTCATCATGTCAGTTGATCTGCTAGTAATGAACCTTATACAAAATGGTAGAGCTATTGCTCAATTGCCAATTTCAATTGCAATTCCTAGATTTATGGGATTTACATATAGCCAATATCAATCGCCATGTAAACATGTTTTATCCCATCTTATGCCTTGAGTTGCCAGCTCTCACTACAAAACTCAATTAAGTTGTCCAACTTAAGAAACTGCAAAATCGTCCATGCCCGCTCTCACGACACGTGGACATTTTACCCTTTGATTACGATCTAAGTCACGATCTCACGCAAATAAAAAATAATCTTAGGTGTTTCCGTTTCGTTGGATGGCATATAACTTAAATTAAAGGGTAATAGTTTTGATGTTAAATCAAATATGTACAAAGATGTCATGCATTCATCTTTGTAGCATAGTTTTATTAAAACATTTATATCTTGTTTTAATGTATAAGCTTTTCATCATCAAACTTTAATTGAGGTATTGGGTTCACCAATCAAGGAATTTAGTGTTAATTATCATCCATTATACCGTACTTTTGCATAAGTGTAAACACTTAGTGTTTCGGATAATTACCACCGAAGTGGCGCATGGAATTAAAACTAATTCGCCCTTAAGATGAGCTTGCACATTTAATGGCTTACTAAGTAGCTCCACTTCAACTTACAGAGGGCAGAGGACCAAGTACGCGCTAAAGCACAACCTTAGACATCCTTTCAGTGTGACTGTGCGCACTTCTTTAAACCCTTTTATTAGTTCATTCTCATGGGTGAGCCGTTCAGACCATTTGTACCAAAGTCATCAATCAATTAAAAGATTATGATTACTATTCTTAAAAATACATGTTTCACCATTGTTTAGGTCAGTTTATTTTTCTTGTAAAATACCCTTGTTACACATAACAAACAAGCAAGTATTTATAAAAATAAACAAATAAACAATGAATGCATAACAAATAAAAGTCATGCATATCAAATAGCCACATGCAACCGGTTTTGATAAATCCTATTAATAACCAATTCTAGATTTGACAATATGCATATATTTAATTAAGACTTTCACCCGTTTTCATCTATGTACAAGGTGAACCACATGCATCGATTCATCGATTGCGCAAGTCAAAATTAAATACATACCACATAGCACATAATTGATTAAATTAATAATTATTGAGGTCTTCCCCAATTTTAGATCTATCAAAATTAGTGTATATCACTTAAACAAGAAAGACATACAATAAAAGCAGATCCATGATAAAACATGCAGATAATTATCATGGACATAAAATTACACTTAACAATTAATGCAATTAAATCAAAGTTACGCATATACACATAAAGTTGCATGCTTTTTAGGGTTTCTAATCCAATTAAAACAAAAATTTACAAAACCCTAATAAGGGCACCAAAAAAATGCCCCCCCCCCAAATTAGGGTTTAGGTTTTGCAAACCCTAGATCTAAGCATACAAATAATAACACATTCATGTTTATTTTAATTATGTGTTTCAGTAATTAATTACTTGTTATACAAGGCTCGTGATGCCATGTTGAGTTTATGATAGGAGTATAAAATACAATAAAACATAAAGACATCAAGAGTACACAGCGGAAAACTAAAGATCATAACAAATAAATAATTAACTGAAAGTATGCGTAACGTAATCTTGCGAATATCAGATCCCTTGAGCAAAACAAAGAAGTACTAATTGGTGTAAGAATAATGTCTTACAACCACGTTCTTGTACACACGAATTAACCAACGAATCAAGCGATTGCTAGATCTAACACAAGTCCTCGTTTAAGAAAAACGAAACCAAACTCCCTTACAAATGGGGTGCTTGGCCAAATATTAGACTAGAGAGAGGAGAGGAGAGATCTAGGGTTAATTCAATGCACAAGTGTATGAAACCCTAGAACCTAACCCTCTTTATATACTAGTAGGTAAACTTGGGAACAAGTTATGAATTAGGGCTTTAGAAGGCCCCTATGGCCAGCCATGTAGACAAGCCCAAAGCCAAACCCATAAATTTTCCAAGTTTTCCATTTCTAGTCCTTCTCTTTTCCATTTAACGGTCGTTAGTCATTTTTCCGTTAAATACTTAACGATCGTTAACCGGACTTAATGTGAAATAATTAATCGTAAACATAAACATTAATTATTAACTTTAATTCTCATTCGCTAATGTGTGCAATCCCGTGGTCACGAGTTCGAATCCGGACATTCACATGTTTGTAAATATATACATTTCCAACAGTAATACTAACTCATTGTGCAGTGATAAAGTTAAAAACTCATTTGAAACGTTAGAGTAATTTTATTTACTAGGTTTAGAAGCTTATATAACGTAAGCAAAACGAAACAAAGTGAAGATGTTTTTTTATTGGACTCTGCAAAAGGTTACGTGACACAAACAAGCTTAAAGAACATCAACCTAGACATATTAGCTAAAAATTCAAAATTATTTAGCCCCTCAAAACACCTAACTTGTTCATATAAAGAGAAAAAGATAACTTTAATTTCTAAAAGCCAACGTAAATTTCATATGAAAAATAAATGGTAGAAACAAATGATTGATTCATCTAGCCTTTTATTATCTCACAAATAATATGATTTTAAACAAATTAACATAAACCAGTGACAAAATTGAAAATAAAAATGATAGGTTGCGCAACTTGTTTATAAACAGGGATTGGAAAAACAGTTATCATGGCTTGAAAGTTAATCCTCGTATGCAAGGTCGGACCAAATTAACGTAACTCTAGTGTAAAATTGTATTTAAAATCTTGATATTTTTTTATTTATTTTTTGTAAAATGTTGTCGTTTAGGGTGAGGACATGGTGTCCTCACCAAACATCTCATCGCCGGTTCTCTCAGTTCTTGTAGTGTCTTAATAAAATGCAACTAAACTGTTAATTCTGGTTTGATATAGCGTGTTTCTCATCACCCAAAACCCTAGTCCAACTCCTGAAATTTTGTATGTATATGAACATACATGTAAGACAAAGTTTGTTGGTTGCTATAATAATTAACTTCGAACGTTCCGCGATTTCGGTGTTGACGCATTGGAGAGTGGTGAAGCATTGACCGAAACACGAATTTGTTAAACTTCAACGTTTCATTCCCGGTACACATGCTACTTATATTTGTTTATTTGCACGTTTAAAGTATACAAATACCATGCATCATGCACATGGCCGGATTTGAGCATGTGCAAGGTGCTCAACCGCACAGGGCCCCCATTTTTTTAGGGCCTCCAAATTCTGAGAATTAGAGATTAAATAGACTGAGTTTGGGTTGATTTAACTGTATTAAATGATGTTTATAATGGAGAATATTGTTTTTATGTGCTCATGATTTACTTATTGAAAGTAAAAAACCAAAGCTTTAATGGGGTTATATATTTGAATGGGGAAGATGATGAGTGTGCTATTTTATCAGTGGGCCAAGATACAACTCTTTTTAAATCTTATAGCCCTAGTGATATGCAATGTTTTATTTTAACCCTTTTAATTTGTGTGCTTGACAAATCCAACCCAAATTGATAGATATGTAATTCAAAATACTACAAACTTAACATCTTACTGATATGAACTTTATCAATTATTCATTTACTTCATATAGTTAAAAACGAGACATATTTTGCCCACTTATTTTTATAACTAAGTGGATTATCCTAGATAACGTAAAAGATATAAGGTAGTATAAAAACGCCGAGAAAGAAATGCACAATCTTCTATTGTTATCGAAATATCATATATCTAAAATATAATACATAATCAAAAAAAGCTCAATCATTTTTATTGTATTAAAAGTTCTGTGATTAAGGGCATACTTAGTAATTTTGGCACAGGGCCCCCAAAATCCACGGGACGGCCCTGATCATGCATAATTTATTTGTATTTTTTTGAATATTCGTTAAGCTTAATTTTTTATCCAACAAGTCTGTGTGATTAACGTATTTTTTCATATTTAAATTATAATTCACAAGCATGGCAAAAGAACTCGAACCCAAATGCGAAACCCGAATTAATTAGGGCGGAATAAGGCATGCTTATCGGGTTACGGTACATTTTAATCATATAGTATCGTGTTAATATTTACGTAATAAAAACATGTTTTTCTAATCTTTTTGAGATTGTAATTACAATTATAGAAGCTTATATTTTTATTGGAAGTTGTCACTTGTGATGGTGTACGGTATCATTATTTATGTTTAATGAAGACTTAATAAGGTTAGTGTATAATTGATTAGTAACGAGTCATTCAGACCCCTGCGATGCGTACGGGTTGTACCTAATTGTTCCGTGCGTAATGTTCAACGTAAATCGTTAAAGTATGAATCTAATTATGTATTCACAAAGCATGTAATGTTCAGCATAAATCGTTGAAGTAAATCGTTGTAATGTTCGCAAAGCACGGGCTTTGTTACTCATAGAGAATTATCGGTTTTGCAATGGTTATGTGTATATAGTTATTAGTTGGTTAGCTTTGATATTGGGTAGTCGATTAAACCACGAAAGTTTGTGTAAGTAAGCTTTTGTAAATAGCATTGCTTCATGGGCAAAAGTATCAAACACATGGTTGATTTGTTATTTTAAACATACAGATTATTGTAAATAGAGTTCATATGATTTTTCGGTGTCTCTTTCTTAAGCGATTTTTATTATGATGTAGTAGTTATTGCTCATACGTCGAAGTCTATAGCATTAGTTTTAGTAACTTGATTTTTGAAAACCTTTCTTGTGTTAGTTGTAAATATGTTTTAAAAGTATGTCTTAATACTTGTGAAGGAAATGCAAAAAAAAGAAAAAAAAAAAAAAAAAAGAAAAAAAAATTGATGTGAGAACAACTTATTTTAGCGATTATTGTTGATATGCCAAAGCTCGGCATTGCTCTTTAATAATTTGCTCTTCGTAAACCATGACTGTAAATGGGATCGACCAAACTAAAATGATACAACACGTTGCATTCCCGTGAGATCGAACCAACACGCTGAACCAAGCATGATGTTTAATATAGATAAGTGATTCTTTGTACACAACGCATTGTGATTTCATAGTCTTTGTCGATGAACTTCTGAAAGTTAAGAATATTTTGAGTAGTGTGCTCTTTTAGAGCTCTTTATGAAGATACAACTCCTTTTGAGGTATTTACTACTTAAGTTTTTTTTTGTCATGCCAAATTACAAACCAAAAAACAATAGATATTCTTGTTTTGCATAAAAATAATATAATATAGAATATCTCTATGTATCCTAATATAATATAGAATATCTCTATATATCCTCTACGTTATTGCCATCCTCGTCGTCATCATCTTCTGTCACTGTTCAGGTTCATTTGTGTTCTTTTTGTGAAGCTCGGAAAACGAAAACCCTGCATATTCTGTATCAAAATAGAATAAAGTTTTTGATTCAAACTCAAAAAGAACGTTTACAACTGTTTTGTGATTCATCGTTCTCTATGATCATTTGCTATCAAATTTTGCAAAGTTTGTGCGTCTTGAAAAAGAAACCCCGTCTGCAAGTGAAAACTTGTGAATTTTAGACAGACTTAATTTAGATATACTCAATGGAAAAACGTGTGCATATATAAAAGAGGCAAACAATAAAGACCTTAAGAAAACTGTGATACTTGGTAACAAAGTTATCATAACTATAATAGGCCAGTATCCATCACTTGGTAAATAAAAAATAAACTTAAATTGATGCTTATGTTGCATGTTCACGTTGAAGGAGGCTAAAATAGAACGTGTTTCAGTTTTTAGAGGACACAGGAACAGGTGCCATAATGAACATATCAAACCACCAATCCGAATTCAGCCTAACTAATTATCTAATAAGGTTAGAGCATTTTAAGATGTTTCTCAACTGCTAGGTAACCTATCTAATCTATAACTAGTACTAAAATGTTCTAAAAATAATGGTGTTTTGCTCTGCTAATTAAATGCAATTTTACGGAGTGTTTGAGCCGTTTTAAGTGGTGTTTCGAGCTACTACAAAAATGCATTTTTAAACAGTTGTTGGGTTTTTTTAGTTGTGTTTGGGGTTGCTAGAAAAATGTTTGGGGTGTGGTTACCGCTATAGTTTGAAGAACATGCAAAGATTCCTTGCGCTTCTCTAATACGATAACAGTTGGATCATCCTGAAACTGAGAAAGTGTGTCACATAGAACTAGCATTTCAAGATACTTTACCATAAAAAACCTAGAGAATCACTAAGAGAAAAGCTACATAGATTATCCTTAGATCAGAGGTTAGAGAGGTAAGAATATAGAGAGAAGATATGTCTAAAGTGGTGAGAAGAAATGAGGAAATGGCCAACTATTTATAGGTAAACTATCCTCTGATCACCCAGATCCGCTGAATCCTTTCCCAAAGGGATCCGGCCAGTGTTATCCAAGGTATCCGGCTATTTGGTAATATCAATCTGGATTTTGGGTTACAATTCCAAGTTTTGGGGGATGGGTTATGGTTCATGGGTCATGTGATGTCATGCATGATGGACATCTTAGGTCATGGGTCATGGATTTTACCCATTTTGATATCATGCATATGGTCCATGGGTTTTAGGTCTAGATCCATGGGTCGTGAATTTTAGGTTATGGATAATCCAGCTTATTTATATTACATGTTAAATTTAACTAGTATGTATTTTTATAAAAATGTAAGTAACCAAAGTTAGATATAAGTGTTTTATAAAAATGATTTTGGTTTTATATAGAGTATTTAACTAAACATGTTTGACGATTTATTTGTAGTGAAATGAGTTAGTAAAATATTGGCTCAAAATTCTACGTATTTTATTTATCTCGTTAAAATGATTTTATGATTGTTATTGACAAAACATAAGAAGCTCATAAAATATAAATAAATGTTTTTACGATTTATTTGTATTAACAGTTTTCTCAAGAAAATCATATAAATCATTATATCAGTTTCTAAATCAAGTTGGAGAATGGTAATTTACTGGTGTGCCTAAGCACTAAACATCACAATGAACACATTAATTCATCAAGTAACCTAACAAAATAAAAAACCCACGTCACAAATCACAGTTTACAAAAACCCATATCTTGGATTTTAGAAAAATTAAACACAAATTAAGCAAGAATAAGAAAAACCTTGATATCAGACATTTACGCATTCGATTGTTGTTGTATTTTGACTGCAAACATAAAGGGTAGTATCGTCGTTTCACCCAGTCCAAGCTCCCAAACACTCCCTTGAACAGATCCAAACCATTTCCGACACTCCGATCACTCCACTTTCATGTCAATGATGTCATCGGAGGAACCTGATCTTCCAAAGCCAAAACAACGGCCAATAATCCGTTTAGTTATCTTCATCATTGCTCACAGCTTCTTATTTTGGTACAATTCATTTCCTTCACTTTTCTACGGATATCTAGGGTTTATATAATAAATTGAGTGATTAATTTTTGTTGTGTAGTGTTATTGGCTCATTCTTTGATACTCACAATACTTGCTAAGAAGACTTATGTTTACGAGAATGCGTTAATGCCTGGTTAGTTTACGTTTCGTTGAGTTGGTCATTCTTCATACTTGATTATTGTAACTTAGGATTATTAGTTATGGAAGTCTAGCTGTGTAATCTGTAGGTTATTTCTCGCTTTCGTGATGATTTAGCTGCTTATAGGAGTGTGCAGTGATATCTAGGGAGAAACAACAGTTTACTGAGGAGGTGATGTATTTGTTGTTGCGTTAGGATTGTTCAAGGAACATGTAGTGTATAGGATTGTTATATGTGATTTGAACTGGTGATTATTGAATGAGTGATTTTTACGGTTTATAGTTGATGATTGGAAGTTAAGATTATTAGTTATGATAATGTCGTATGGAATTAAATGGTTAGTTATCGTTCTTGTGATGTTTGGTTCAGGTTCTGTATTAACCTCTAACTTCTCAATCTTTTTTTCTGAATTGTTGTTTCGACCCCTGAGTGTTCAACTTTGAGATCAGAGTGTGAATGGTTAAGCAATTCTTTTAGTGCCTCACCCTGGTCTACCGCCAACTTGTCCTGAGTGAAAGTGTAATGCTTATAAAGCTTAGGGTCTTTTCCCAAGTAGAAGACATGGTAGAAAAACCTTGAAATCAGACGTTTACGCATTCGATTGATGTTGTATTTTGACTGCAAACATAAAAGTCCAAGCTCCCAAACACTCCCTTGAACAGATCCAAACCATTTCCGACACTCCGATCACTCCACTTTCACGTCAATGACGTCATCGAGGAAAACTGATCTTCCAAGCCAAAACAACGGCTGATAATCCGTTTAGTTATCTTCATCATTGCTCACAGCTTCTTATTTTGGTACCATTCATTTCCCTCACTTTTCTACGGATATCTAGGGTTTATATAATAAATTGAGTGATTAATTTTTGTTGTGTAGTGTTGCTTGTACTGTAGCTGGCTCTGTTACTGTTACCTGTACTTGCTAAGAAGACTTATGTTTCCGAGAATGCGTTAATGCCTGGTTAGTTTACGTTTTGTTGAGCTAATCATTCTTCATACTTGATTATTGTAACTTAGGATTATTAGTTATGGAAGTCTAGTTGTGTAATCTGTAGGTTATTTATCGCTTTCGTGATGATTTAGCTGCTTATAGGAGTGTGCAGTGATATCTAGGGAGAAATAACAATTTACGGAGGCTGATGTATTTGTTGTTTGTGTTAGGATTGTTCAAGGAACATGTAGTGTATAGGATTGTTATATGTGATTTGAACTGGTGATTATTGAATGAGTGATTTTTACGGTTTATAGTTGATGATTGGAAGTTAAGATTATTAGTTATGATAATGTCGTATGGAATTAAATGGTTAGTTATCGTTCTTGTGATGTTTGGTTCAGGTTCTGTATTAACCTCTGACTTCTCAATCTTTTTTTCTGAATTGTTGTTTCGACCCCTGAGTGTTCAACTGTTCGAGTATTATGACCGATGCTATCGCTATGATGCCTATATCTGACCTTTATCAAGGAAGCACTCATCCATGTCGAAAGGATGTATGAAATGTGTTACACATGATTCTCTTGACATTCTTCGGTTCCAAAAGTTTAGACAATTCTTGGAAAAGAATAACATTTTCAAAGTTTTGAAGTTGGTTATTTATTCGGTATTTCCTCAAGTTCATTTATTTTCTGTAATTTATTGGTTTTACTTGCTCCCAAACAATGATATAAAATAATGCCTGACGCAAAGTTGTGTTTATCAATGGTCTTACAGAGGCTCATAGATGTTGAGGAGTTAAAGCTGATCCAGTCGCCACCTTATGAACTTGAGCATGTTAAGATAAAACCCCTGAACATCTGGGAAACACCTCTATATGTAGCTCTTGTGGATGTTGTGCTTTGGTGTTGTCGGCCTCGATCTCTAACTTTAGTACTAGATCATTTTGCTTACAAAGGTGATGTTGTCTTATCCGCCTAGATGTGTGAAATGTCGGGTATTTGGACATACTTTGGTGGATTGTCCTAAGGTTGTGATTCCGACTGCTCAACCTCATAAGAATGTAAGTGATGGTTTTCAGACTGTTGACAATAAGAAGAAGGGAAAGCAAGTTGGGCCGAATCCGGGTCGAGGAGGTTCTACTAAATCTGTGGTGGGCAAGCATTTTGAATATCGGCCAAAAAAGCCTCCTCCTGAACCCAAGAAAGTAAATGTCAGTAAGAAGATGGCTTCTGATGTGGCTAGTACGAGTGGAACCAGGATCACTACGTCTAATCAGTTTGATGCTCTTAATATGGACGCTACAGATGTGGATACTGGTCGTACAATGGAGGTTAATGAGGATGAGTTGATTAAGACTGGTTCTACATCACATGTACCCCTTGTGAGTGATTCAATGGGAACAATGGATGTTGGTTCTACTCCCATAGTTGAGAAAATTGGTAAGCTTGAAAAGCTAATTATTGATGGGAAAGCTACTCTTGTGGATGATGATGGTCAACCTATTCCGTCTACCTCTTCTACTAAGAGAGTTAACCCTTTTTCTAAAGTGGGAGAGATTGAGGTGTCTGATTCTGAAGATGAGGTGATTGCTAACCCTTTTGATGAGTCTGCTAATATATTTGGTGGTGGCCAAGAGTTTGAAGATGAGTATGATGACTATGACTTCGATGACTATGCGAAACAGGTTCGTGATCTTCCGGGAAATTTGGATGCCTTTAATGCCATGTATGGCACAAAGTTTCAAGGTCCTAGGAAGTAATTTTATTTCGTTGTATCATATGTTATCATTTGAGTAGTGGTTTGTTTTCTTGTTTAGAGAATAGGAAGTATCTTGTTATGTATGTTTTATGCCTATGTAACGGGCTGAGATATGGGATTTCACTCATATCCATTGTACTTAAACGTTTATTTGGTTAATACATTTACCAGGGTGCAGGATTACTCCCCTTTACCCAAAAAAAAAAATGTCTTATCCATTGCACTTCAACATGGTTTAGATTCTGTTTCTAGGCAAAAATAATGTTTTTAATTAATCTTTTCTCTTCAGTATACATATGAGAAACAACTTCAACAAGAAGGTGAGGGCTAAACTTATATTAAGTTTGAGCTGATTTATTTTTCCAAAAACGACGAACAAAACTTCGGTGACTTTAATTCATTGTTGAAAGCGCTATATCTTGATCGATCAAGCTGCAAAATCACCTTTATAAAGGAAGAAGGTACACTATTTATCCTTTTCTTTTGTCAACTAATACCATTTGCATGTGTATAACACATTCTTTCGTCCTCTTGTTCATATCCAAACAGCTGTCCAAGAAAATGGAGCATGCAAATTGTGAGATTTCGTGATCAGTTGGATTAAGGAAAGCATTTGTGAAGAGACGAGTACGAAGAATGACGAGTACTACTAGAGAATTGGATTTTGTGTTATATTTTCTTGGAGGAGTCAGGTGCAAAAATTAGTGAATGTCCGATGAAGTGAACACATTTACATAAATCTGTTATTATGACTCTTCTTTTTGATGTTTACATTTGTAACGATGGCTTGAATCTTAGTAATAATGTGTTGCCTTATGTTAAATTTGAGTAATCTCTTTGTGTTTGGTTGGAGTATATCCATTGCAAGGTTTGTGAAGTGAATGGATTTGGTAATATATACTCTATATATGTGAGGGTGGTTATGTCAGTGGGCCATAACAAGACTAAAAAAAGCAACCCGTGAAACTTATATGCCAAAGTCCATTTTTGAAAAATACTTATTGCTTATATGTCGTTATGAGGTGAATTTGTGTTTATATAAAGTCAAGAGTTGAGATCAATATAGAACTCATATTTGTCATAGAACAACTGAACCAATCATAATCCTCCATTTTTTATTTAAATTAATACAAAATCATTTTTCACATTTTTTTTTAAAACAACATATCTTACAAACGGTAAATCTTCAAAATATAAAAAATACACCATCGTGACGAGAATTAAATTATCTTTCTATAGATATGCACTTTTACATATTTTCGACAAACATTTTTTCTCAAAAATTCCGTCCGAAAAAATCATATATGATTTTTACGAATCATATATGATTTAAAAAATCATGTATGATTCGATTTTTACGAATCATATATGATTTTTACAATCATATATGATTCTCAAAAATCATATGTGATTCGTAAAATCGAATCATATATGATTTTCACAAATCATATTGATTTTGTTGACCGAAATTTTGAAAAAAAAAATATATAGTAGTGCATATTTATAGAAAGATAATTTAATTCTCGTCACGATGGTATAATTTTTATCGCTTAACGATTAACGGTTTGCGAGATATTTAATTTTTTAAAAAATGGTGAAAGTTTATCATAATAAAAAAATGAATGGCTATTATTGGTTGATTGGATCTATGATAAATTTTGGTTCTATATTGAACTTTTGCCATAAAGTCAATCAGTTATTTTTTCATGATTGGTTATTGCACAAACATGATTCAATGTTAATTAGCTTCTGCAATAAGCTAGCCAAACAGCCCCCAATCAAGCTATTAATTAGCCTTCAACATTTGTATGCAGGCTACATATATAGAATCCTCAATAATATCTAAGTGGATAACCTTAGTTAATATCCAAAAAATACTTCGTCATGAGATAACTTTTCCATGCACGATTAATTTACAAATGATTATAATTTCGCAGTATAATATGCATATCATATTTCTTAGCCAGTCTAATTCAATTACTTATACAATGAAATAAATAACATAAAAAAAGACGGAACATGTTTTGGCTCAAGCCAGTGGCTTCACGATTCGTTTTTGGCGCAGGGGGGTTCTGGTGAGGTGGCGGCGCTATGACGCCATGCCACGTTTCCTTGGCGCTGGCTCCAAGCCACTGCACCGGCGGAACTTTTTGGTGGCAGGGGAGGGTCCCGGCCCCTCCAAAATTTGCGGCACCTTGTGTAAATATTATAGGTTTTTGGGGTAATTTAGTTAATATTACAAACAAATCTCGGATTGGGCCTCCCAAAAATAAATTCGACCCCTCCAAAATGAATGATCAAGTTCCGCCAATGATTGCACCTAATGCTCATTGATATTCAAAAGCAGAGCTCAAGTAAGTTAGTCAGCTAATTAGTTCAAAAGTTCTGACCTAATGAAATTTTGTGAGCTGATAAGATTTTCAACATTTGAATAAGTCCAATAGCCGGCCCAATAAAGTTAAACAACATCCCCTCGACATATACTTAAGAAAATAGTGAGTAACGAACAGAATCTTCATCTCGACAGTCACTTGGAACTCGAATACTCCATCAAGGTAATTTTCAATGGATTTCGTTCGATAACATGTCTCAATGAATTATTTATTTATTTATTTTATTTATTTTATACTGTAAGGTACTAAATTATGTATTTGGCCTTTTCAGTTGTATTACATGCTTATGTGCATTCTATGATGTTATTGGCAATTAGTGCATATGTTAATATGTGGCGAGGTTAAGATATTGGCTTTCTGTTTATGCACACCCGACTGTTGTATGAAATTCCTGAATGAACAAATCATGCTTGCAATTCCTATAATAGTGTAATTTTTGTCAATAGGAACCAGTTTATTTTAAGAGGGTGTTTGCAGGGATGGTACTCATGTGGGAGCCAGGTGTGGCACGGGTAACACCTAAATTTGGGTCACGAATTGTAATTCCTTTTATTAATCTTGTTTTTTGGTACGTGCAATCCCATTAATATATTTGTGCTACTTTCTTTCTTTATGGTGCATCTTTAGTTTTGCCAAAATAGAACATGTGCCAATGTGCCATTCTAAAAGTATTTGTGCAACACCCTTCTGAAAATTTAGGTCCGGATTTGCTTATATCTCTCTAGCTTGTTAATAAGCACTTGTAAACAAAGCACTTCAGAAGATGGTGTTTGTATTTATTTATTTTTTTATTTTTTTTATTATTATTATTTTTTTTTGATGAAAAATGCATTAGAAAATAATGATTTGTTGAAAATTTCAGTCTGAGTCCATTTAAAAAGGATTTCGGTTGAGTTTTGAAGAACTGCTTAATGGAAACTTGGTTGAAGTTGAGGTTCATTGTATGGTATTATATAAAATTTGTATATTTTGGTGTATGAATGTTTATGATGACTCTTTATTGTGACATAATGTGCTACTGTGTGGTTTTACTTTTAAAACTTAAAGCGATTATGTAGTTTTTCTATTACTTGTTCACTAGTTAGATTTATGGGATTTATTTTCAGTAGGGTCAAGCATGAAGAAGAAGAAGAACACAATAGACACAACGGACCGGATTTCAATGCTTCCTGACTCTATTGTTCACCACATACTATCGTATCTTCTGGATGATCCAAAATCGTGTGTTCGAATGAGTGTCTTGTCTAAGGGATGGTTTACTCTAACGGCTTCTTTTCCTATTTTGTATTTCCATTTATCCAGGTCATGGTTTTGGTCGTTTTCTAGAAACTATGATCATGAGTATATCACAGAGAAGTTTTATAAATATGTAGAATATACCGTGTCTAGATTCTGCGAGCACAACATCAGTGCACACACACTCAACATCTTTGCAGAAATCATAAATTTAGAAGAAATAGAACTTTTTGAACGTTGTCTTGATTTAGTTCTTGAAAAAGGCTTGCAAATGATGGATATCCATTTATGTTATGATCCTGTGAATCTGCCAATGTTTCGTTTGCCTCACACACTCTTATCTGCATCGTCGTTAACATCCTTGACATTGCATAAGTGTGAGTTGCCTCCGTCCTTGATGATTGGCGTTGTGAAATTCAAGTCACTGAGGTTGTTGTCACTTTCGTATCTCCCGGTAGATGAGGGTGTGATCGAGTATCTGACCAACGGTTGCCCTGTTCTTGAAGAAATTTATCTCAGATATTGCTATGGCTTCAAAACGTTTTGTGTTAAATGGCATCAGAATCTGCTAAAACTTGAGATTTACTCGAATACTGGACTTGAGAGAATAGATGTTGATGCTCCAAATCTAAGCTATTTTCTTTTAGTGTGTAACAAAGACAAAGCCCCCTCCTTGTCTTTGGATTCATGCAAAAAGCTAAAAACATTTTGTTACCGTGGGATTCCGTTAAAAAGTTTCAGTGACTTCTTATCTAATTTCCCATTCATCGAAAATTTGTGTTTAGAACTTCCATCTCATGTCAACAACCTGAAGCTGTCAAACCATTCCCTGAGGAGATTAGAACTAGAATCGCACTGTGATTTGGAAGAAATTGATTTAAATACACCCAGTTTACTTTTGTTCGAGTATTTTGAGCGACCCTATGGTGGCGTTATCAGACCTTTATCACGGAAGCACTCATCCATGTCGAAAGGATGTATGAAATGTGTTACACGAGATTCTCATGATATTCTTTGGTACCAGAAGTTGAGAAAATTCATGGAAAAGAATAGCATTTTCAAAGTTTTGAAGTTGGTTATTCGTTCGGTATTTTATCAAGTTCATTTATTTTCTGCAATTTATTGGTTTTACTTGTTCCCAAACAATGATACTTGTATAAAATAATGTCTGACACAAAGTTGTGTTTACCAATTGTCTTACAGAAGAAGCGCATAGGTGTTCAGGAGTTAAAGTTGTTCCAGTCGTCACCTTATGAACTTGAGCATGTTAAGCTAAAACTCCACAAGCGCTGGGAAACATTGCTTTATGTAGCTCTTGTGGATGCTGTGCTGTGGTGTTTTCGGCCTCGAACTCTAACTTTAAAACTGGATTTCTGTACTGACACAAGTCATGTTGCAAAAGTAATATTTATATGTTTTTACATTCTTGAAATGTTAATCATCTGTTAGTTGATGTATTGTTTCATTTCCATTGCAAAAAACAATTAATTCGTCTACTCTTTTCTCTCCAGTATACATATGAGAAACTACTTCAACAGGAAGACAAGGACCAAACTAATATTAAGTTTGTGATGATTTCCTCTTCCAAAGACGAAAAACAGTTCAGTGACTTGAATTCACTGTTAAAAGCTCTATCTCTTGATCAATCAATCTGGAAAATCACCTTTATAAAGGAAGAAGGTACACCATTTATCCTTGCTTTTGTCAACTAATACCATATAATTTGCATGTGTATAACGCATTCTTCCGTCCTTTCTGTCAATATCCAAACAGCTGTCCAGGAAGCAGGATAATGGAGTATGCAAATCGCGAGATTTCGTGATCATGGATTAACTGTGATGACAGAAATACAAAAAGCAAGCAATACTAGTAGAAATTTGGATTTTGTGTTATAGTTTTGTGGAGCACTCAGGTTTAAAATTTAGTGAAAATCCGATACAGTGATTAGTGAACGCCTTTAAGTAACCCTATTATGATTTGGCAATGAAAACTTACATTTTTGCATCTAGATGTCCTGCAAATTTAGTTTGTATTTTAAGACAGTTGATTCCTATATCCTATATTTTGGGGGAAAATAAGATAATAAAATTGTTTTAAGGGTTGTTGTGTTATTGGGCCATAACTAGCCCAAAAAAACTGGTATATCACCTTCTACCCATAAACAGCAACCCAAGAAGCCTACATGCTTAAAGCCCATTAATAAAAATTACTTGTTGCTCCTAAGTAAGCATGTACATACTTGAACAACTCATGTCGTGTATTGTTTCTGGTAGTCATGCAAATGATGATGGCCCGGTTGTCAATGAACGGGTCATCTGGTTTCTGGTAGGATCAGTCATATGTGTGGGCCCAGTAGACGTGACTCCAACTCCTCAAATTTGTGTTTAATGGTGTCATGGTGGTATGCTTTGTGTTTAATGGATGCATAGTAATCTTCACCATTTAATAAGAAGATGCTACAAAACACTTCGTAATTTAAAAGTCATATTATTCAGCACTTTGTTTTCAGGATATGAGGCATTAAAATGCATATTATGGTAGAGAAAGAAATGGCGAGGCAGTGATTTTACTAGCTGGCGCAAATTCTACGTTAAAGAGTATAACTGGACATTTACATTTGTATTCTTTAAGGCATATTTTGATTAAAATTTTGGGCCAAAATAGTCTCATTCTAAGGAGTTGGTATATTAGTTGTGCAACGAAATTAACTGTTCGTGTCATTTGTATGTCGAGGAGTAGGGCTGTAAACGAACCGGACAAACACGAACAGGGCCTTGTTCATGTTCGTTCATTTAATTTTAACCGGACAAATAAACGAACACGAACGCTTAAACGGACGAAATCTCTTGTTCATGTTCGTTTATTAAGAAAATGAGTTGTTCATGTTCGTTCATTATGACACTAAACGAAAATAAACGATCGAACATAAATGAACATAGACAAACAATCATAAACTTTATTAAATTATGTATCTAATATTGTTTATAAGTGTCGTTTGTTTAAACAAAACTAATTTAAAAATTATACAATTAAAAGACATGATATACGAACATAAATAAATAAATAAACAAAAACGAACGTTAATGAATGCATAATCGGACATTCACAGACATAAATAAACAGACGTGACTTGTGTCATGTTCGTTCATTTAACTAAACAAACGTAATTTATTGTTCATGTTCGTTCATTTAATAAATAAACGAACATAAACGAACTTTCTACTGAACCGTTTATGAAATGTTCACTGAACGTTCAGTTCGTTTACAGCCCTATCGAGGAGTGAACTAATTCTTTCATCAAAATTACATCGACTCGTGTAGGGAAAATTGATCACTATCCACGAGGTTCATGTAGTTTTCGACATAAACAAGTTATTATAAACCTCTATGATGAAAAACGACGAAACTATATGACATTACACTTTATCGAAGAAAACAAGATCTCTCATTTAACAAACAACCGCATGCATATTCCCTTTAATCCTTTATGTACATTTATAAGAGCTCAAGGTGTCCTCGAGTTAAGCTGACACCATCCGACGTGTCAAGACGCGTTAGCGCCGCACGATACCTGGGGGAGATGCGCCATTTGTAATTTACCCAAATCCCAAGTAGTAGTAGAAACTATCAACTTATTATATCTAAGAGGGGAGGGAGTGGACTCGGGTAGGGGTTCGGTGCCGATGGGTTTGATCGGTAACACCGCCCCCACCTAGTTGGGTAGGCAAAATCAGGTAGTGGAGCGGGTTGGGAAGCCGATCGTGGTGGCGAGGCTTTGAAATTATGAACGTTGGGGACTTAGCAACGGCTAGTTGCAATATTTAAAAAAAAATAATAATAAAAAAAATAAAAATAAAAATTCCCTTTAAAACCAAATAACCTAAACTCATTTTTCACAAAAAAAAAACACAAACTCATTTCTCAAAAACACAAAATCATGGCAAGAAGAGGTAAAAAAAATTCCACTTCGCGTCAAGGTCGGTCTCAACCCGTTCATCCGCAACCACAACAAACTCCATTTCCAAACCAATTTTATTCTCAACCATCTCCGAATCAATTTTACGTTCCACAACCCGCATCTCCACATCAATATTACCAATATAATATGGCTCATCCTCAAATGAATCCACAACACTACAACATCACTCCTACAAGCGAGTTCTCCCCGTTAGAAAACAATGACGAAGACGTCGAGTTTGTAGCCGAAACACAACAACCACCAAACGAAGAAGACGAAGATGAGGACGTTGAAGAAGTCGATGCAGGAGGGAAGAAAAAAGCATTCGGCGGGAGGAGGCCCCGTGAAGTTTGGTCGCCGACACAAGAGGAGGCTTTGGCGAAAGCATGGATTCAAATCTCCGAATGTAACGTTGTCGGTAATGAACAAAAGTCCGAAGGTTTTTGGAAACGGGTTCTCGAGCATTACAAGGCAACTTTGGGTTCTACTTCACGAACTTTTCATTCGTTGAATACAAAGTGGAAAACAATGAACAAGGCCATTGGTATTTTCAACGGCTACTACGTCCAAGCGGTACAAGCTATACTTTTTATTTTACATAATCTATACTTTATTATTTACAATTACATTATTTTGTATAAGCTATATTTTTTATTATTTTGTATATTATGTAGAAACGTGCTAAGGCTAGTGGGTGCAACGACTTGGACGTGGTGAGAATAGCTCAGGCGGATTACTATACAATAACAAAAAGATAATTTACTAATAACTTGGCGTGGGAGGTTGTCAGAGGTCATGACAAATGGACGGAGCAAGAATGTTTTCAAGATGTTGGCGGTGCGACTAGCAAATCTTCAAAAAGGAAGTCGGGGGAGTATGAATCGGCAAGCAACACCATTCCCGACATGAATGAAGACCCCACCCCTCCACTTGAATCAAGAAAGATGAAAAAGAAGCAAGGCGCATCCTCCTCGTCGGTCTCAAGTATTGCGGATGAAATCAACTCCTACACACAAAAGAAGACACAATATTTGGAAGAAAAACGCGAGAATGATGCGTTGGCGAAACAATTGTTGGCTACACAACTCGAGGGGGCGAAGTTCAAGAATACACAACGGGATATGAAGTTATTTATGGAGCCGCATGATCACATTCGCGATCCTGCTATGTTGGAATTCGTTTTTGCCCAAAAACGTGAACTTGCGGCGAAACACGGATGGGCTTGCAATTTCTAAGTTGTAGTTTCATTTGTTTTTTATTTCAACTTATGCAATGTTTTTTTTTAAGTTGTAGTTTTTTTTAAGTATTATGTAATGTTTTTATTTTTAATGAAATGGTATGTTTTTATTTTAATATTGTATGTGATTTTATGTATTAAAAAAAAATTGGTAGGAATAGGTGACCACTCCCTCCACTTTGGGTAGTGTTATGGTAGAATTGGGTAGTTTTGAGTTGGAGGGTTTTTATTGGATAGAGGTGATGTGACAATTTGGGTAGTATTGGGTACTAGGTGACCACTTTTTTTTTTTAATAAAGCGAAAATCACTCCAAAAATCACCATTCAAAAAACAGCATTTGCAAATGTTGATGTTTACTTCATTCTGATTCATATTCTTCGTTCAGTTTCCACAACAACAATAAGGTACATATTCTTCATCAAATTCCTCAGTCAACAACAACTCATGCTTGTCATTTTTAGTCAATAACTACTACTGTATTTTTCTTTAATATTACACTTATACCCGGGTCGAACCGGGTCTAGCCGGGTCTTGTTTGTATAGTGGTGGTTTAGAAAGATATAATGTTATTTTATGAAATGTGCACCAACTGTTTGATAAAATGTCTCAATGAACTACTTTATAGTGTAATTTTTCTCAATAAGTACTCTTTACTTGGGTTGTCTGGGATTTGCTTTTTTCTCTCTAGCTTATAAGTAAGCACTTCTATACGGCTTAAAATTAAGCACACTATAAGAAATTATGATTTGCTCGAAATTCTCACTCGAATCCACTTAAAATAAGGTTTCAAGTAAGCACTTTGAAACAAGTAGAATCACTAAAAACAGCGCCTAGGTTATGTACTGGAGTATCACTTTTTTATGGCATTCTTCGGTATATGAATGTATATGATGATTCTTAACTTAAAGCATTTATGTAGTTTTTTTCTGTTATTTTTCAGTAGCGTCGAGCAAGAAGATGGAGGAAAACACGATAGATACAACCGACCGGATTTCAACGCTTCCTGTCTTTATTGTTCACCACATACTTTCGTATCTTCGGAAGAAGAATACAAAATCGCTTGTTCGAATGAGTGTTTTGTCCAAGGAATGGTTTGCTTTAACGGCTTCTTTTCCGTTTTTGTATTTCCATTTCGGGTTGTGGTATAACCTGCTTCTATTTAAGTATCAGAGTGAGTATATCAGGGAGATGTTTTATAGATATGTTGAATATACCGTTTCTAGATTATGCGACCAAAACATCAGTGCACACACACTCGACATCTATGCACAATTTTTTAATCTTGAACAAATAGAACTTTTTGGACGTTGTCTTGATTTAGTTCTTGAAAAAGGCTTACAAGTGTTGGTGATTAAAACTGAAAATCGGGGTAAGAATCTGCCAATGTTTTGTTTGCCTAACACACTTTTATCTGCCTCTTCGTTAACATCTTTGACGTTGTGTAAGTGTGAGCTGCCTTCGTCTTTGATGGCTGGCGCTGTGAAATTCAAGTCATTGAAGTTGTTGGCCCTTACAAAGCTCCTGATAGAAGAAGGAGTGATTGAGTATCTGACCAAATCTTGCCCTATTCTTGAAGAAATTTATCTGAAATTTTGCTATGGTTTCAAAAAGTTTTGTGTTAATAGGCATCATAATCTTCTAAAAGTTGAGATTTGCTGTGAGAGTAGACTTGAGAGAATAGATGTTGAAGCTCCAAATCTAAATTATTTTCTTTTAGTGTGTAACAAAGACAAAGCCCCCTCCTTGTCTTTGGATTCATGCAAAAAGCTAACAACATTTTGTTATAGCGGGTCTCCATTAAAAAGACTCAGTGACTTCTTATCTAACTTCCCGTTCCTCGAGAATGTGTCTTTAAATCTTTCATCTCCTGTCAACAACCTGAAGCTCTCAAGTCATTTCTTGAGGAGATTAGAACTACGATCGGAATGCGATTTGGAAGAAATTGAATTAAATACACCCAGTTTACTTTTGTTCGAGTATTATGACCAATTCCATGTTGCCAATATCGCACCTTTATCAAGGAAGCACTCATTCATGTCGAAAGGATGTATGAAATGTGTTACACGATATTCTGTTGACATTCTTTGGTGCCAAAAGTTGAGGAAATTCTTGGAAAAGAATAGCATTTTCAAAGTTTTGAAGTTGCTTGTTCATTCGGTATTTCCTCAAGTTCATTTATTTTCTGCAATTTATTAGTTTTTACTTGCTCCCAAACAATGATATAAAATAATGCCTGACGCAAAGTTGTGTTTACCAATTGTCTTTACAGAAGCGCATAGATGTGAGGAGGTTAAAGCTGATTGAGTCACCACCTTATGAACTCGAGCATGTTGAAATTATAGACTTGGATGTTGACGTTGTACTCTGGTGTTGTCAGCCTCGATCTCTAACCTTAGAACTATATCCTTATATCGACAAATGCCATGTTGTCAAGGTAATATTTATGTGTTTACATTAGTGAAATGTTAATCCTCCGCTAATGTATTGTTTCTATGCAAAATTAAGTGAAATTTATTCTCTTCTCTTCAGTATACATATGATAAACTACTTCAACATGAAAATGAGGGCCAAACTAAGATTAAGTTTGTGCTGTTTACCTCTTTCAAAGGCACAGAACACTTCAGTGACCTGAATTCGTTGTTGAAAAGACTATCTTGTGATCAAGTAAACAGCAGACGGTTTATTGATGACAAAAGCAAAATCACCTTTATAAAGGAGGAAGGTGCATTATTTATCTTTTTATTATATCAACTAATTCCATTTACATAAACACATTTCTTCATCCTCTTGTTAATATCCAAACAGTTGTCCAAGATGCAGGATAATGGAGTATGCAAATTGTGAGATTTCGTGATCAGTTGGATTAAGGAATGTATCCGTGACGACAGAAGTACACAAAGTGACCAGTACTACTAGAGAATTGGATTTCGTGTTTGGCGTTTTGGAGTAGTCAGGTGCAACATTTAGTAAAAATTTGATATAGTGATTAGTGGACACGTTTAAGTAGATCTATTATTACTCTTCTTTTTTAGGTTTACATTTGTACTGATGGTTTTGCATCTTACTGACAATGTTTTGTCTTATCTTAGAAAGTAGAAGTATATGATCCTCATTGTGTTTCGTTGGAGTACATAATGTGCCTCAATGTGATTGGTCGTAGTAAGTTATTTTAACAATCTTCGGTACTTTTTGCTTCTGGTTGCGATCCATTTTTAGGTGTATGCAGCTTCATATTGAGTGGCTTTTTTGTTAACCATTGTTTGTAATTACTATAAAGCTTATAGGCAGTGTTTGACTCGAGAATTGTAAACAAAAGTACGTTCAAGTAAGAAGTTGTTTCTTTGGCCAATCGATGAAAACATGTCAACCGGATAACATGTAAGGCGCTTTTTTTCTTGAAGTGTTCATTTCTGCTGTTATATGTTACTAATCTTGTTTAAGTTTCTTGCTAAATTTGTGTTGTGAGTGTGTTTATCTGTGCTGAATTTGGTTCTCTACTTAATGATTTTCATATCTATCATATGTGCTAATTTGAGGGTGGTTACGTTAATGGGCCAAATGAAGCCCAAAATCCTGGAGACTATTTGTCAAAGCCCATTAATGAAAAATATTTAGTATTTACTGCTTCAGTAATGCACATACCCATTCTAAGTAGACTGCCAGTCATGCAGTATATCATCTTACAACATTATTATTGACATTTGGCTTCAAACCGCAAAAACAGTCACAGTATGCAAGACATAAATGTAACACGCCAAGTTAGTGATAGTTGTCGCGGTCACAAGACTGATGTGAGATAACATGCGATGTACTGATGTAGAGTCCGTGTGTGAGCAATTAATATTGGACACAACCACGATGGGTCTTAAAACGGTGGAACAGTGATCAACCATATAGAAGAAACGTACGAAAGTATCGTCTACCTAAAAGTCATGCTTATTGCCTAAAATAGGTTTGATTATTTTTCGAGTTCACGTTCTAATAAGAAATAAATTATATTTATTGGTACAAAGCATTAGCATTTGGTGAAATTCATATTCTCAAAGCCTAACTTTGATGAAAGCAATGGTTTCCACTTGAGCATTGGAATCTTTCACTATCTTATATTAATTTGAATTTGGTTGGTTTCTAAAATAAATTCACATATTTTCCCTAATGTTCAAAACAACCACAATTCAAAACACATATCGTAACAACTGCCGACAGGGTTCTAAAATGCGCGTCATGGCGACGCTAAGATGCCCTTAAGAAGCGAGGTGTGACCTCCACGTTACGAAATAGACCAAGACGTCGGCTTTAATTGTGGCGTGAGATGAGGCGTGGAAATGCACGCTAAGGCATGAACTGTAGCGTATTTTTTGAATTCAACTCCGATGAAAGGTGTTTTTCTTTTCTTTTTTCTAAATGAAGAATATTGCATGCAACAATGGTTTCTTGACTTAATTCTTTATGTATAACATATTTTCTAAACTCGATATATGTAAAACATAATATAATATATAAATCTATAAATATTTTCATATTTTGCCGCTTTAATTCACGTCCTAAAAACGCTATAGCTTTGTCATAGCTTCTAAAGCGTGAAATTTGGTTATGCCGTCATGTCTCACGCTATTTATATAACCTTGACTACCGATAAGAAACATATGTAAGAAATCACCTTGGTCCATGTTTGTGCTTCTGCTTCCTACTTCCATTTTTCGTTGACCTCTATATTTAACTGTTAAAAAAATATATATAATAAATAAAAATTAATTTATTTTACTTTTTTCGTGCATGCTTATTGTTAGACATGCAAAAACAGAACTCTTCTTTTCAATTATAATCTGGTTACTAGAATCCCCGCCTCGGCGGGATTGGGTTTGTTGTTGTGTTGTTACTAGAATCAGATTATGCATAGATAGATTATATTATGGGGTGTCTGAATTCGCTTTTCGACACAAGTTATTAAGCTATATATCGTGCTATCAAAACGTAATAAGTCATTTGAATGTTTTGATATAGTCAAAACTCAAAAAGCTTAAGATTATTTACTTAAGCAAGTTGTTTTCATAAGCATGTATTTATCTAAATCTTTTTCTTTGTTTTTCTCCACTTTTTTCACCTTTTGTCATTATTTTTTGTGGCATTATTCATTATAAGCATTCAGCTAATTCAAACGCTGTTTGAAAAGGGTATCGCCATTCGCCAAACGTTAGTTTTCCCTGCAATCTCAATGCTCACGCAGTCACGCTAAACAGCTCGAAGGCCATCATGTGAATGGCAAACTTATACTAATCGGTTTTATGTAAAAGGTTTTCTTTGAATAGCTTCACTTGAGCTTAAATAGTGACTTATTCTTTTGTAGATCAATCTAATCTTGCATATGACTAAAGTTTGTCGAGGTGAATGTGTGTCACAAATGGCAATAAACTTCAACTTCTAGATTCAACAATCAAATTTAATAATACCATAGTGGATAACCCAAAGTATCGAATTTTATATATCATTGAAAAAGATTAAACAACACATGTCAAGAAAAATATGTGACATGCATGGAGTGATTTTAACTTTAGCTCATAAAAGTTAGAGTAAATAGCATAAATGGCCCTTGTAGTTAGGCTAAAACTGCTTCTTTAGTCTTAGATTGCAAATAATTACACTAATGGTCTTTGTGGTTGTCTCAATTGAGTTGACCGGTTTTTATTTTCGTTCTTTCACATTCACAAAGACCATTTTTGTAATATATTAACCACAAGGATGATTTGTGAAATAAATTTTTTATTCTAAATATAAATTTGAGTGGCATTTGAACTCAAGACATTCAGGTTATATAACAAGCAGCCCATTATGTTAAATAGTAAAGTATTTGTTAATATGCGCAAACAATATATATTTATCCCTTAGTATTTCAGCTTTTTTACAACCAACACCCACCACCACCACCACCACCTATTTTCGAATCATCTCACCCACCTACCACGACTACCCACCACCACCACCCACCCACCACCGCCGTCGTCGCCCACCACCCACCACTTACCACCATCGCCGTTGCAGTCCACCACCTACCACCACCACCCATTTTTGAATCATCTCACCCACCTACCACCACCACCGCTGCCACTTACCATCGCTGCCGCCCACCACCTACCATTGCAGCCGCCGCCCACCACCTACCACTACCACCCATTTTTAATCATCTCACCCATCCTCCACCACCACCGCCCACCACCACCATCGCCACCCACCGACCTACCACCACCGCCTACCACGGCCCACCACCACCCACCACCGCCCACCACCTACCACTACCACCCATTTTTGAATCATTTCACCCACCTACCACCACCACCGTTCAACACCACCACTACCACCCATTTTTGAATCATTTCACCCACCACCCACCACCACCACCCACCACCACCACCACCGCCCACCGCCACCACCACCACCCACCACTAGCCGCCACCACCATCGACCTTCGGTGGTGGTGGTGGTGGTGGTGAAGGCCGATGTTGTATAACCCCACAATTTCGTGATATGCAGCGGAATTCAAACTGGGTGTTACTTCATAGCACAACAGTCATAAAATAGAAAACGAACTTTAATGGAGTCGTTTTAAAAAGAATTTATCATTCGATTTATATAAATATCAGAGTTTACAAAAATGAGGTCCCATTTGGTTCCATTGTTTACAAAATACATTAAATAGGTTTTCGAATGATAATAAAATTTATAGCCTTCTTGAGTATCCGTGCCAGCCTCGTACAATATGGACCTGAAATACATGCTTAAAACTGTCAACACAAAGGTTGAGTGAAATTCATAGAGTTTGTTTGATGGTTGAACACATTATTTTGGTAGTGTGAGCTATAGACTCACACCAATGATTTGAAAACAAAACAGTTATTATTAGACTAAGCATCATGCAATCAAGGCGTTAACGTATTCCAAAATTAATTAGAGAAAATGTCGGTGCGTGCCCTTTCTGGTAAAAATTATCGTTTTTACCAATGTTACTCAAATATAGTGCGTTTGTTTGCCTACCCGGTCAACACAAGCGGATTAAATCAATCCCAATAGATCTATTCACAATATTCGCGCCCACTCTTACTAGTGATTAATGATTCATGATTAAGGGACTTAAGTTTGGCAAATGCGGAAACTTAGTGCTAATAAAACAATCAGATAAGTATACAGTTTGAAAGCAATGTGTTCGATTTAAAATAAAGCATGTATCTCCCCAAGGGTTTGTAAAACAATTAAGTAATAGAAAGTGGGGCTATGAACTCACCTCGGAGTAAATGATATCAAATGTATAATGAGAATGATGGATATGCAGTGAGAACTTCTACGAGCAACCTAGAATAGGATGTTGCGACTTAGGTTTGAAATAATGATGCGAAAGAAATAACAAGCCTATATACGTCTCTATGTTGATCATGATGTAGTACATGGTATTTGTGTATGTCGTTTTTAGAAATGGTCTAGTTGTGAAAACGTGTATAGTTTATATATATCATACTACCGTTCGGGCCATCACAATTCAGAGGTCATGTAGTAAACGTTTGAGGAGCTAGGACACTTTAAATCATAAATCCGGCAACTTCGTCGATGCACGTTTTACTCAAATGAAACCCCTCACATGAAGCTCCCTAGTATTGTAGCAATTAGTAGATACAACATGATAACGCTACACGCGTCGTTCAGGGTCAAAGGAACTTCCTTTTCGTCGAGCAAGTTTTTCAACACCCTAAGCAGTGAACCTAATCGTTGTAGTGTAGTATTAGGGTAAGCCACGGGTATTGATATCATTCTCTAGGGGAATAGGAATGCTAGTGAGAAGTTACTACGCTAAGGTTGGGGTTGAGAAAGATTATTTTTTTTATCTTTTTTATGTTTTTTAGGAATTAGAAAGGTACGAATCTCGGGGTTTGGATTTGGGGGTTGGTATTTCTACCGATTACTCTAATTGTCTAATTATCTAATCTAAGGTGTATGTAGTCTATATCTAATTATTGTGTGCTCGTATGATGGTTTAAAGATGTGTTTACTTAGGTTTTATTACTCCTTAATTATCTCCTATTGATGGTTGAATTGTCACGTCCTTATTCTTAATCGCGTTGTGTGTCTAAAGTCGTAGGGTATGCGTTTGTCCCTAACTCTTTGAAACTACCAAAGGGTCTCGTCTAGAAAATCTCTAGGAATTAAAAACTCTAGCTCTAAGGTACTCTTTGGATAGTTTAGCCTACAACTACTCTAGGTGTTATAGTCTAAGGTTCACAAAGATTAATCAAGCATTAACTACACAACGAATGACCTGTCGCATTACTAGATCATTAACAATAAAGATAAGAGACAACCAATCAATATTCAATAATTAAGTTTCATATTCCCTAAGCAAACACAAAAGTAAATTAGCCGAACATGGAGAACATGCAAGCATACACACAAATAATTGAAGACATAATTGAATTAATGAAGTAAAACACTTATCTTGATGTAAGATAGGGTTTGGAACCCTAAAATACTGTACAAGACAGCCTTGGTTCGGTTTAGGTTTTTACTCCAAAAGACTACACCTGAAAACTGAAAAATTCGGATTCTATATATAAGATTACAATCGCGACGGCGTCACCTTATGAATTGTGACGCCGTCGGTTCGCCGTCATTAGGGTTTCGTCTTGGCCACGTTAGTCTTGCGACGGCGTCACTTTATGCGGGTGGCCGTCCCCTTCGATCTCGGCGCCGTCTGGATCAAATCTAGGCGTGCGAGTTGCGACGACCTACTCTTTTAAAGCGACACCGTCATTTGAAAATAAGCAATTTGGCTCTTGAGCCGTCACAAAGTGATGCGGCGGCGTCTGAATAACACGGCGCCGTCCCCGTGTTTGTGCGGCAGAGTGTCTCGATTCTTGACTTTGGCCATTTTCTTTGTATATTCACGCCTTTTCGTCCAAATAAGTGTCATTCCAGCAATTTGCCTTCAGGAGACCTAAAAAGTGAAAAGGAACGATATTAAGTAATAACGGATACAAAAGTGATTAAATAAGGGCTTAAACGACCCCTCAAAAAGGTACATTTTAAAACCTTGTCAATTATCCTTACACTTGGTATTTGCTTGTCCGCAAGCAAATGTGCTTTTAGCCAATTAATTTATAAGTTAGGGGTCATGAAGTATTGGTTTAAAACAATCCACAACACATATAAGCCTCGCAAAAGTCATAACAAGCACTGAAATTACATACTAGCACCTCACATGGGGTGTTTGGATACTCACATCTCTCGGGTGTATATGAAATATAACAAAGTGGAAATGGAAGATAAACACTCATTAACCGGTCCTGGTACATAGATTACCATAGGCTTGAGAACGGGTCGTGCTCTCATTGATGTATTTGAGCAAGAAATCACATTACGTGTAGGTAATGAAGCTGTCACCTTTAACCTTGATCAAACTTCGAAGTACTCAGCAAACTATGATTCTGAGTCGGTTAACCGAATAGATATCATTGATGTTGCTTCGAAGTACTCTCAAAAGTTCTCGGTTATGATCATAATTCTTCGAGTGATAATATCACTCATTCATCTCAACCCATCATTGCCAATTCTACTCCTTCTCTCACTCCGTTTGAGGAAAGTGACTTCATCTTGGAAGAGATTGAAGCATACTTGTATAGTGATTCGGTTTCATGGGAAATTGATCACGCTCCAATTGACATCGAGGGAGATATTCTTCTCATCGAGAAGATGCTCAATGATGATCCATCATCGCTTCCTCCCGTCGAGCTTCATAATAAGGAAGTCAAGTCAGTTGAGAAAACTGAAGAATTTCATGAGGTAGAACTTAAGGACTTACCACCTCATCTCGAGTATGCATTTCTTGAGGGTGATGATAAATTACCCGTCATTATTGCTCGAGATTTGAATAAAGATGGAAAAGCTGCTCTCATAAAGGTCTTGAAGTCACACAAGCAAGCAATTGCTTGGAAACTCTCGGACATTAAGGGTATCAACCCTGAGTTTTGTACTCACAAAATCTTGATGGAGGATGACTTCAAGCCAGCGATCCAACATCGAGAAGGGTGAATCCTAAGATCCATGATGTTATTAAACAAGAGGTTCTTAAACTTCTTGATGCAGGATTAATTTACCCGATCTCGATAGTCCTTAGGTTAGCCCAATTCACTGTGTTCCTAAAAAGGGTGGCATTATTGTTGTCACAAATGAAGAAAACGAGTTAATTCAACTCGATTGGTAGCGGGATGGCGTGTGTGTATTGACTATCGTAAGTTGAATGACGTCACCCGAAAAGACCATTTTCCTCTACCCTTCATGGACCAAATGCTTGAGAGATTAGCAGGGAGCGAATACTATTGTTTCCTAGATGGTTTCTCGGGTTATTTTCAGATCCCCATCGATCCACAGGATCAAGAAAAGACTACATTCACCTGCCCATACGGAACTTTTGCCTCTGAGGCGTATGCCTTTTGGCCTATGTAATGCTCACTGCACGTTCCAACGATTTATGATGGCAATTTTCCACGACATGATCGGGGAAACAATGGAGGTGTTTATGGATGACTTCTCGGTCATTGGGGATTCATTTCAAACATGTCTCTCCCATTTAGAAAAAATGCTCAAACGGTGTGAAGACACCAATCTTTGTCTAAATTGGGAGAAGAGCCACTTTATGGTCAAAGAAGGCATAGTCCTTGGCCATAAGATTTCAAAAAAGGGGATTGAGGTAGATAGAGCAAAAGTCGATGTTATTGCTAAATTGCCTCATCCTACTACCGTCAAAGGTATTAGGAGTTTTTAGGTCATGCCGGTTTTTATCGCAGATTCATACAAGATTTTTCTAAAATCGCCCGGCCTATGACCCATCTTCTTGAAAAAGATGCTCCTTTTATCTTCTCACCTGAGTGCATCGAAGCTTTTGAAACATTAAAGAAAAAGCTTACTGAAGCACCCATTCTCGTTGCCCCCGACTGGGACTTGCCTTTTGAGCTCATGTGCGATGCAAGTGATTTTGCTATCGGTGCAGTCCTGGGGCATCGTAGAACCAAGCATTTTCAGCCTATCCACTACGCGAGTAAGACTATGACCGAGGCTCAAACCCATTACACCACCACAGAAAAAGAGCTACTAGCCGTGGTATATGCGTTTGAGAAGTTTCGGCCGTACTTAATCTTGACCAAATGCGTGGTGTATACGGATCACTCGGCTCTCAAATATCTCTTTGCAAAACAAGATGCAAAGCGGAGATTGCTCCGTTGGGTTCTCCTCCTGCAAGAATTTGATATCATTATACGTGATAAAAAGGAGAGAACCTAGGCTGCGATCATCTGTCCCGATTAGAAAACCCACACCAAGATGTTTTCGAAAAAAAGGAAATAAATGAAACATTTCCTCTCGAGACACTCAATGCGGTTACTTTTCGTGGAAACTCTACTACCCCATGGTTTTCTGACTTCGCAAATTACCATGCGGGTAACTTCATAGTGAAAGGAATGTCGACCTTGAAGAACAAATTCTTCAAGGATGTTAAACATTACTTACGGGGCGACCCTACTTATTCAAAATCAATGCGGATCAAATCATCCGACGGTGTGTTCATGGACAAGAAGCTATGGACATTCTCAAAGCTTGCCATCTTTGGACCCACGGGGGCCATCATAGTCCAAACTACAGCTCGCCAAGAAGGTGTTTGATTCCGAATTTTATTGGCCCACGATTTACAAGGATGCCCACGAGTTTGTCAAAACCTGTGACGCTTGTCAACGTCACGGAAATATCTCACAAAGAAATGAAATGCCGCATAAACGCCATTCAAGTATATGAGATCTTTGACATCTGGGGCATTGACTTTATGGGGCCATTTCCATCATCTCGAGGAAACAAATACATACTTGTGGCGGTTGACTATTTGTCAAAATGGGTTGAAGCAAAAGCTTTACCCACTAACGATGCCCGAGTTGTTGTGAAATTCTTAAAATCTCTTTTTGCTAGGTTTGGAATTCCGCGAGCTATAATCATGATCGTGGTGACGCATTTCGCAATGACCGGTTTGATAGAGTCATGAAAAAGTATGGTGTAACCCACCGTCTCTCTACTGCGTACCACCCCCAAACAAGTGGGCAAGTGGAAGTTTCCAACCGTGGTATTAAAAAGAATTCGGAAAGGACAGTAGGCGAAAACCGTGCATCTTGGTGCGATAAACTAGATGACGCACTCTCGGGCCTTCCGTGCGACTTATAAAACACCCACCGGGTGTACTCCATACAAGCTAGTGTACGGAAAGGCGTGTCATCTGCCGATTGAGCTTGAGCACAAAGCATACTGGGCCTTGAAACATGCCAACTTCGATATTCAGACGGTGGTGATCACGAAAAGTTCAAATGAATGAATTAAATGAACTACGTGATCAAGCATATGAGAACTCTTTGATCTACAAACAAAAGACAAAGAAGATTCATGACTCCAAAATCAAGAACCGCGTTTTCAAGGTCGGTGATCGAGTCCTTCTTTTCAATTCAAGATTGAAGATTTTCTCGGAAAATTAAAATCCGCGTGTCGGACCATTCACCATCACTAAAGTATTTCCTTATGGAACCATTGAGTTATCTCAACCCGATGGTCTAAATTTTAAAGTGAATGGTCATCGATTGAAGCACTATTTTGGAGAGGACATTCCACCTGTGGTTGTCCCGGATCTACAAACTTTCCCCATGAACCAATGAATGCGGGGATCAAGTCAAGCTAGCGACTTCGGTAATCAAAAAGCATTAGCATACCATATGGGTTTTCACCCATATTTCGACTTTTTCTACTTTCTACCACCCTAGTGTGGGGAGTTGCCCCTTTGTTGTATATAAGTTTTCATCGAAAAAAATCATCACAAAATAAAATAATGGCGTAATATTTCCCTTTACCTTCTAAGTTTCGGCATAACATTTCGGTACTTTGAATATTGAGGGCAATATTCATTTCTAGTGTGGGGGGATTCTCACGAATTTTATCATGTAATTATACCACCCAATTCCCCCATTTTTGGCCAAAATTTTTTGGAGTAAGTGTTTTGCACTTACTCAACTTACGATTATCAGTCCGCCATGTCTAATAAACAAAAGGATTGGCTAATCCAGGAGCAAACGGCTCTTGGTAAAGATATCTCAAATCCGTTGACGGCTTGCAATTTGCCCAAAATTGTATGGTGTTCAGCTCACCATATCTTTAATTAGTTAAGAGTTGGCTAGCCCGCAAGTTTATGGCTTGTGGTAAAGGCAGTTGGAAAACCATAATTGGTAATCGACTCACCAAAGATATTTTATCTAAGATTTGGCTAGTCCGAAGCAAGCGGCTACGGTAAAGACAAATCACATCCGTTGAAAGCTGGTGATTTGCTCAAAATCATTTGGTTATCATTGTACCAAGGTTCTTATTTGAACTAAAACAATTGGCTACTCCAGAAGTAATGGCTTTTGGTAAAGAGATGAAATCCATTAAAGTTTCAAAAATATTGCTAGGGACTAGCAATATCTTAGTGTGGGGGATTAATGAGTATGCAAATACTCATCATTTTTGTACCTTTTAGTCTGCAAAAACATCTGAAAACACTCAGAAATACATCAAAATGATAAAAATATCACAAATAAGTGTTTTATGTGTTTCAAATGCAAAAATACCAAAATCAGGTGAAAACGTATCAAGTTTGCATAATTGGCAGTTTTAGTCCCCAAGTTTCAAAAGTTGTCAAAAATAGTCCCTGGTATATCAAAATAAAGCAAAATATCATTTAAGGTCCATGGGATTCAAAAGTTGTCAAAACAAACCCTTCAAAGTTTAAAAATTACAAAATGACAACTTTAGTCCCTAAAGTTTGAAAATTGTCAAATATAGTCCTTGGAAATTTAAAAGTGAAAATAATCAAATGTGGTCCTTGTACTATTAAAGATTGGCAAGTTTGGTCCTATTGATAACTTTTGAAAAATGGCAGGTTCGGTCCTTGAGAATTCAGAAAATTACACAATTGGTCCTTGTGATAAATCAAAACCAAACGGATCCCTTTGTTATTATCAACCCAATCCAGCTGGCCCAACACAAGCCCAACCCAAGTGACTTGAACCTTGACCCTTGACCTTTGACCTGAGCCAGTCAAATCCTCTTTGCCAGCCAATATACCTATTTTGAACCCCAACTCTATTAATACCACCGGTCAACGCAAGTCAAATCCCGCCATCCTTTGTACATCTCTCTCACACAAATCCCGCCAAACCCACCTCCTCAAAACCAAAACCGAGTGGTTTTCCACCTTTCCACTGTTATCCAAATTGTTTAACCACTCCCCTCCACCTCCACATCCTCCTAAACTTCTTTAAATGCAAAAACCTGCTTAAGACTTTTTGGCGCCAAAAATGCCAAATGGACGATTATGATGAATTCAAAGGATTCAATGGCCAAGATGAAGTGGGAAACATTCAGAGATGTCGACAGAGTCTAAAAGATCAATATAAAGGAAGAGGAGAAGCAGAGGAAGATATATCTAGAGTAATTTAACTTAGTTTATGTTTTTTTTGAATAATTTCAAATTCCAGTGTATGTTTAAGCTTTAAAGTACCTTGTTTAAGTTTTTCAAGTGTATGTGAATCTATTTTCAGTAATCAATTTCAAATTTCAGTTTCATTTTCAGTTTGTGCAATTTTCATATCCAAAATTCTCATATTAGTCTAAAGTTGTTTGTAGCTGTTATTTTGGACTCATAAGCCCATATAAGCTCCTATTAAAGCTTTTCTAAGCTTTTAGTAACCATAAAACTCAGTTTAGAAGTAAAACTCAAAAATACAAAAAAATACTAGAAAATAGTTGGAAAATCAAGAATCAGTGGAGAAGATGAAAGAAACATTGGGCGAGGGTTGATTTTGGATTGCCCTTGGTTTAGTGCTTCTTGGGAAGCTATAGGTTGTGGTCTTGTGTTTTGGTTCTCAGTTTTGAGCTTGAAATCAATTTGTAAGCTTATTTCTTGATTTTGACCAATCACTGTAGAACTGCTTATCATTGCTTATCTCTGTGTTTTTATGCTTATTTAGTGTATGTTAGTGATATTATTGCTTAATATTGCAAGCTTGTTCATTAATTTCCTTAGTTGCTTAGTTTTCATTTTCTCACTTTTAACATTGCATAATAGTAATTTAGAGGTCTTTGTTGTTATTATTGGTGTTTATGTGTTTAAATCAGCTTATTATATCATTAAATGTTCTTATGAATCAGTTTCATGGCCTAAATCAGTGTTAAACTTTGAAAAGTTTCATAACAGTTTTTTTAAAGAGTTGTTTGGTTTAACTGTGTAAACTGTGTTAGAAGGTATCCAAGCCTTTGTTCTTGTTTGTTGTTTGTCAAACTTGGTCTTAATAACTCAAAGAAACCATAAAACCAGTCCTTGTTCAAGTAAAAGTCAAAATAGCTTTTAATCTCATATTACTTGTTAACTGTTAGGATTTAGAAGATAAAATTCATCATAGTAGCTTATAATTTGGTCACATAGCTTAATTTCATCTTATTTTAGGTTAATATAACATAATCAGTGAGTAGGATCAATCCAAAGTTCATATAAGTCAACTTTTAGTATAACTTAAAAGTCAAAATTTCAACAATCATTTTTGAATAAACTAGATAATTTTTTATAGAACTTAATGTTGAGTTTCATGTTTCATGCTTTTAGGGTATTAATATTTAACTGCTCATCTTTATCATAGTATTTTTTATAATTTCTAGTTAGCTTATTTAACTGCTTATTTTTTTAGTTTCTTTTAAGCCCTTGTCGAAAAAGTGCCCATTACTGCAGTTTTACAAGCTTTTTAACAAGCTCACACAGAGCTCATTAGTTAGCTTTAGCTTGTGTATCTTAGCTTATTGGAAAGCTAACCTAGTTGTCTTAAAGTTTCAAGCTTATATTTTCACTTTCTAGCTTATTTAATAGGGCTGCAAGTAGCTTTTTGTTTGTCCCATTTCTGTGTACACTAAACACTCAGTGATTTACAAGCTTTTTCACAAGCTTGTCATAAGCTCATTAGTCAACACCAGTGTGTGAGCTTGGACTTTTTAGAAAGCTCACCAACCCATCTCAATACCTCAGTCTTTGTTTTGAGCTTTTAAGCTTATTTCATAAGCTAAAATTGCTTCTAGATATGATTGCAGGCCTGTTTGTTTTATAGATTTTGTCATAGTGATTATTAGCTTATTATAAGCTTTTCAGTGTGGTTCTTTGTATCTTTTAGCTTCATTTGAGTAACTTTAGCTTATTTATATCTTATTTCATCTTTGGTTCCAGTTTGTAAGTTTGTTTAAGTTTTAAAACATCAAAATAAGCCATAAGCTCCACTGTTGAGATCATAAGCTCTTAAACTACTTATTTTTAAGTTTCCAAAATTTTGTTTTATTAAAGTTGCTTATAATCAGTAGTATAATAGGTTTATAAAAGAAAAATCACAAAAACATCATTTTAAAAATAGTGATAGCGTTTATTTAATATAAATTAGCTTTTTAATTTTCTTTTTCAGCTTATTATTAAGCACTTTCTGTTTTTGTAATTTTCTTAGTTTTCTGTCATCATAGGATATTTATAGAAAAAATTTCAGAATTTTCTTAGTTTGTTTAGTATTTATTAGAATTTAAAATAGTTAAAAAGTATTAAATAATTAATAATAAATAAATAAAAAGCATAAAAAATATCTTTTCAGTTTTAAAATAAGTTTTATAATATTTTAGATTTTTCTAAGTCATAATTTTACTTTTCTAGCTTTATTTAATATTTTCTTATATTTTAGAGTATTATTAAATAGTTAAAAATAGTTTTTAATTAATAATAATTAAATAAATAATTATAAAAATAATTTTAATTTTCCAATAATTTTCTTTTATTATTAGGATTGTAAAAATATCATTTTCATATCCATAGGTATTTTGTTCTTTTAAATTTACGTTTTATTTTATACGTTTACGTAAAATTTAATAAACGTACGCATTTACGTTTGTTTAATCTGATTGTTGTGCTTCATAGTTTTGTATCCAAATACAATTCCAATCAATCAGTAGTGTAATTATAAATCAAAATCCTTACTGATCATTATCCTTAGTGATCATTCGACATCTGAACGTTTTTAAGCACCATTAATCCTCCGTGGGACTTAACGACCCGGGAATCCACAGTATTCCAAGGGAAATTGCATTGGTTTTAGACTGTTTGAATTTTATTACGGTTGACCATTCACAAGTGGTTGACTTGTGTAATAAACTTAACCGTTTGGAACGAATCAAAATTTTGGCGCCGCTGCCGGGGAGGCTTTAGTGTGTTTTAAACATTTTCAGACCCATAATTGCACATATACCACCTTTTGTAAACATTTTTTTTTGTAAAGTTATCAAAATCAAAAAGTTCATTAACACTTTTCCTAAAGTGTTAAGCATCACCAAACAAAATATAAAACAACAAAACAATCGTAACGTTTCCTATCTTGTATTTTCTTTAAGGTGATTCTTAAAGATGTACGATTTGGTTAAACGAGACGATACCAAAAATATTGTCCAAAAGTTTTAAACCCTTAGCACAAATCCATACCTACGTCTTTTCAGTGGTACTTAATAAATACATAAAAATCAACCACCGCAAACCAAGGCAGAACACCTACCAACTGGGGTGTGAACATTAATAAGTTCCCAATCTTACAGATCAAAACTTACCTTTGTGTCCTTGTGAGTTGGTGTACCTTTTTCAAAGAAGCCATTTCATTTGTGATTATTGGTTTAAGTTCACTTGTAGTTTTGCCTCGCATTTGTTTTTGAAAACTGATTTTTAAACTTAGTGCTTAGCACTAGTTCTTCCACTCTACAAGTCCACTTCTGAGCTTGTAAGTATTCCACGTAGGCGTAGAGGGCGTTCGCTCCTTCACCGACGAGGAACGTCTAACACCACCACCACCTATCGTAATGGCAGAAGAAAAACCAATGAATGAGCTTCTCCAAGCACCCATTGAGGGTTACGGAGATGCCATTGTTGTCCCAGCCATCGTGGCTGATACCTTCGAGCTCAAAACGGGTTGCTTAATCTTGTAACCCAAAGCCAATTTTATGGTTTTGAGCGGGACGACCCTCATGCACATATTCGATGGTTCAACAAGATTGCATCGACCATCAAATATAAGAATGTCCCACATGAAGCAATTAAGCTTCTTCTGTTCCCATTCTCTTTAGAGGGACAAGCCCGGATTTGGCTTGAGAAACAACCCCCTCGTTCCATTGAGACATGGGAGGATTTAGTCACTAAGTTTGTTAACGAATTCTATCCTCCATCCCAAACTACAAGTCTTAAGAATGAGATAATGAAATTCACTCAAAGATTTGATGAATCATTCGGTGAGGCATGGGATCGTTACAAAGAGTTGCTCTGAAAGTGTCCGCATCATGGTTTTACCGAGTTAATGAAAATGGATACTTTCTACAATGGTCTGAGCCAAGCTGACCAAGACTCTTTAAATGCCTCCGCGGGAGGTAATTTCCTGAGCAAGACCACAAAAGAAGCCTTGCAAATCATAGAAAACAAGTCCCAGGTCCGCCCTTTCCGAACAAAGACATATCAGTCTCTCCTAATGCAGGACCTTCAACTTCATCTCATGTGAGTACATCTAGCACCGATGCTAAGATTGACAAACTCATGGATGCTATTAGCTTTGGTTCTTACAAACCAAAAGAAAGTCACTTTCACACAAACACCATCACATGGTGAAGTGAAGAAAGTCGAGGTCTGTGTTACTTGTGGTGGCCCTCATGCATACTACAACTGTATTGCCACAGATGGTAGTCCGTTTGAAGCCAATGCTATAGCCGGTACTTCACATCGGGGAGGTAATCAATACCGTCCTCAAAATGAACCAAACTACCGTGCTAATACTTATCGGGGACCACCCGGTTTTAACCAGAATCCTAACATACAAAACCGAATCGAACCAACCTAGAATGAACCCAGGTTATCAAAACCAAAGTAATTTCTATCCCGGACCAAATCAAGGTTTCCAACATCAAGGAAACTTTAATCAAAACAATTTCAATCGAGGGAATCAATTTCATGGGAATATGAATCCTAACCAAGGAAATTTTCAAAATCAAGGCCCTAATCAACAATAGAGGCGAATTTTCCAAATCAAACTCAAGCCATTGTTCCAACTGGACCATCATCTGATGAGCTATTGAAGCAATTTATGAAATCCCAAGATGAAATGAACAGGTTGTTGGTTAGCCAGATTTCTGACATTAAGAAATCTTTAAATGATCAACCCTCGGGCTCAGGAAAACTTCCGAGCAACACGATCGCTAACCCGAGGGCGATGCAAAGGCGTCACAAACGAAGTGGTGTATCATATGATGGACCCGCTATTCCTACTACCTCTTCTTCTTCTTCTCTCCCGAAGGTAGTGGAAAGTGAACACGAGGCTACAAGGGACAAGGAACTTCCTACTAATAACGGAGGTACCAACGATGTCCATCCTCAAGTTTTCCCGAAACCCAAATCCAATCCAGGAGTTGTTTTTGAACCTCCAGTAGCTCCCGTTGAAAACCCCAAATCCAAATCTTCTATTCCTTACCCATCACGTTTGAATGAGCAAAAGCTCCGAAAAAGCCGTCATCAAATGGACAAATTTTTTCAAATTTTCCAAGAACTACATTTTGACATAAGCTTTGCGGATGCTATCATGCTTGATGCCCAAGTTTGTATCAACTCTCAAACACATGTTAAGCAACAAGGAAAAGCTGTTTGAAATGGCTAAAACTCCTCGACGAGAACGCTCTGCAGCTTCATAAAAAGCTTCCCGAGAAGCTTGGAGATCCTGAAAAATTTCTCTTACCTTGTGTATTTCGGGGGATGGTTGAATGCTTTGCCTTAGCGATCTTGGTGCAAGCATTAACACGATGCCTCATTCAAGTATGGAAGAAACTTTCCCTTCCGGACCTTACTCCTACATGCATGACTCTTGAGCTTGCAGATCGTACAATATCCCGTCCACTTGGCATTGCCGAGGATGTATTTGTGAAAGTAGGAAAGTTCCATTTCCCAGCTGACTTTGTGGTTGTTGACTTCGATGCCGATCATCGGGTTCCCCGAAAGTATCAAAGTAATAATAATGGAAAGTAATTAAAAACGAAAGAAACTAGTACTCCCCTGATTTGCTCGGTAGGATCCGTGTGTGAAGTAGTGGTTAAATCCTTTCCAAGAAGAATGTATGCGTGAAAAGCTCCTTCCAATCTTATGTATCTTCTTCTTGATAAATAAAACCTGCACACTTGAAGAAAACAAACAACCCAACGCATCAAACCGAACAAATAAAAATCACAACAAGATGTAATTCCAGACTTAAATAAGATATAATGCTTGTGGAATGGATGTTTTCAGATTTTCTAGAAAATTAAGACTGGAAAATTCCAAATATTTATAAGTAGCACGAAAACGAAAAAGTAGTAAGCGGTTTCTACTCCTCCGCGTCGTCAGGTTATGCACTCGGCGCCGTCAGTTATCATGACAGAATTGGTCTGCGATTTTCTGGAAAAAATTCTGGAAAATTTTTATCTTTAGAATCTGGAAAAAGTCCTGCAAAAAACATCCATTATGACTCGATACAAGCATTTGACTCAAACAAACATACATGTATATCTTTTAAATAATTGAAATTCTCATGTTTACGTTTCTTTTGAAAACGTGTGTAATCCTCCCTACACTTATCCCTTATGTAAAATACCTTTATATGTAATTAAGACGAGGTTAAAGACAAAATAAAGCATTTTTACAAATTCAAACATGAGAATAAACAATCAATAAAAGATATACGACACACAAATAAAAATGAAAAACAAATACACATGGGTTGCCTCCCAAGAAGCGCTTGTTTTTGTTCGAGTCACGAGCCTGACTCTTCCCTTATTTAACGGATAAAGGGAGGTTTTCCCTACACTTAAGCTTAAGTGCGGGTGATAGTAGCGATACACACCCTTAGGGTGGAAATTTGCTACGTGAGGAGAGGGTGATGGGTGATTTATATGCTCAAAGGAGTGTGCTTCATTCATTATAACCTTACCCAAGTCTATTGGTGTAGTGGGTGAATCAAATCTCTCTCCTAAAAATGAATCATCTTCTATCAACTTCAAAAGATTCTTAGTTAAGGATCCATCTTGACCTAATAAACCCGGTTTAAACCCATAATGTTTCTTGTTATCAACCATGAATGGGTGATATAAGTGTGTAAGGTCATGGGTTACTCCTATATTAGCTTCCACTCTACATGGCCTAGAGTCTACCACCTTTATCAAGCAACTACCCGGACTATTTATTTTGATGGGTGGATTGGGGCCTAATTCAATTCCAACATTCACATCTAAAGACATAAAATTGGGTAAGGTTTTTGGTTGAGGCTCCGTTTTATCAAAATTAGGAACTTCCCTAGGACTAAGAGAGAGGTCATAACAACAAGCATCTAAACCTACATTCTCTAGTGGCGTTTGGTCCAAAGGTTCTACAATCGGGGTTCCTATAGTCTCTTCTATTTCTCCCGGGTAAGTTATAGACGATGTTTGTTCCTCAAGTGATGGTAGGGCCTGTGGGCTTGGAGTTTCCACCTCATTCTCCATTATATCTAGATCTCCTAAATGTTCATTAGTATGATCTAACCCAAATACACTCCTAAGCATCTCAAATCTTTCTTTGGCCATTTCAAATTCTTGGTCCGATTCATAAGAATTGTTCTCAAAAACTTGACTACTATGTTCTATTTGCCTAAAGGATTCCTCATGTGTGTCATATGTTTTGAAATCTATCCCACACATGCAAATAGGTGGTTCAACTCTAACCATCTAACAATCTTGTTCGGGTTTAGGTTCCATGTTCCTAAAAACTAGGTCTTTTTGATCATGATGCCTAAGGTTGGATAAATCCTCCTTATCCATTTTCTCAAGTTGTGACAACTGATGGTTTATGCTTAGGAGGCTTTTCTCAAAATTTTTCCAGAGGGTCTTACTAAAAGGAGTTGATTCTAACAATGATCGTTGAATAGAAGCCACACAAGCACAAAATTTATCAAATCCATCCAACCTTACACCCGTCTCCTTTTGGATATCTCTAAGTTCACTCACAAATTCATTAGAACAATAAAAAGCAATCCAATCTGCGAAATTCAATTGTTCCTCATTTGTTAATGATTCAAATGCAGCTTCACTTGCCATAGCGACAAATGAAAAGGGTTTTACGAACACAAACACAAAGAAGGGGGATAGACTACAAGGAAGCTAATAAAAAGAAAAAATTTCACTTGATAGGAATCAAGCAAAGAAACCTAAACGAGGTGGACTACTAACTAGCTATTCTATTCCCTGGCAGCGGCACCAAAAACTTGATAACGCTACACGCGTCGTTCGGGGTCAAAGGAACTTCCTTTTCGTCGAGAAAGTTTTTCAACACCCTAGGCAGTGAACCTAATCGTTGTAGTGTAGTATTAGGGTAAGCCACGGGTATTGATATCGTTCTCTAGGGGAATAGGAATGCTAGTGAGAAGTTACTACGCTAAGGTTGGGGTTGAGGAAGATTATTTTTTTATCTTTTTTATGTTTTTTAGGAATTAAAAATGTACGAATCTCGGGGTTTGGATTTAGGGGTTGGTATTTCTACCGATTACTCTAATTGTCTAATTATCTAATCTAAGGTGTATGTAGTCTATATCTAATTATTGTGTGCTCGTATGATGGTTTAAAGATGTGTTTACTTAGGTTTTATTACTCCTTAATTATCTCCTATTGATGGTTGAATTGTCACGTCCTTATTCTTAATCGCGTTGTGTGTCTAAAGTCGTAGGGTATGCGTTTGTCCCTAACTCTTTGAAACTACCAAAGGGTCTCGTCTAGAAAATCTCTAGGAATTAAAAACTCTAGCTCTAAGGTACTCTTTGGATAGTTTAGCCTACAACTACTCTAGGTGTTATAGTCTAAGGTTCACAAAGATTAATCAAGCATTAACTACACAACGAATGACCTATCGCATTACTAGATCATTAACAATTAAGATAAGAGACAACCAATCAATATTCAATAATTAAGTTTCATATTCCCTAAGCAAACACAAAAGTAAATTAGCCGGACATGGAGAACATGCAAGCATACACACAAATAATTGAATTAATGAAGTAAAACACTTATCTTGATGTAAGATAGGGTTTGGAACCCTAAAATACTGTACAAGAAAGCCTTGGTTCGGTTTAGGTTTTTACTCCAAAAGACTACACACTGAAAACTAAAAAATTCGGATTTTATATATAAGATTACAATCGCGACGGCGTCACCTTATGAATTGTGACGCCGTCGGGTCGCCGTCATTAGGGTTTCGTCTTGGCCACGTTAGTCTTGCGACGGCGTCACCTTATGCGGGTGACGCCGTCCCCTCGATCTCGGACGCCGTCTGGATCAAATCTAGGCCGTCTGAGTTGCGACGACCTACTCTTTTAAAGCCTGACACCGTCACTTGTAAATAAGCAATTTGGCTCTGAGCCGTCACAAAAGTGATGCGACGGCGTCACAGATAACACCTGACGCCGTCCCCTTGTGTTTCAGTAGCTTGAGTGTCTCGATTCTTGACTTTGGCCATTTTCTTTGTATATTCACGCCTTTTCGTCCAAATAAGTGTCATTCCAGCAATTTGCCTTCAAGAGACCTAAAAAGTGAAAATGAACGATATTAAGTAATAACGGATACAAAAGTGATCAAATAAGGGCTTAAACGACCCCTCAAAAAGGTACATTTTAAAACCTTATCACAACATATGTTTTGAGTGAAGATTGTTATATCATAAAGTTTAGGGCAAATCACCTAATAATGTAGCTAACTTGCCACTTTTTCCTATTGTATGTAGCATTCTTTTTTTTTTCTCATTATGTCAATAAACCCCTATCGTTAGTCCTTTGTGTGTACCCGTTACCAAAAAAACCTGCATCGTTAGTCCTTTATACTAACGACCGTTAATAAATAGCTTAAAATTTGGTTATCTTACGCTTAACTTGCGTCGTTGGTCCTTTATACTAACGATCATTAAAAAATAACTTAAAGTTTGGTTTTCTTACGTTTCCGTCCGTTTTTTTCACATTTTCGTACGTTTTTACACGTTTTCGTTCGTTTTAACACTCTTTCGTCCGTTTTTTCACCTTTTTATCCGTTTTTACACATTTTCATTTGTTTTTAGACGCTTTTCGTCTGTTTTTAATGTTTTCGTCTGTTTTTCCTCGTTTCGTCCGTTTTTTCATGTTTTCATCCGTTTTTACACGTTTTCATCCATTTTTACACATTTTCGTCCGTTTTTGCACGTTTTCATCCGCTTTATCACGGTTTCGTCCGTTTTAACACGGTTTCCTCTGTTTTTTCACGTTTTCATCTGTTTTTACACATTTTCATCCTTTTTTGCAGGTTTTCGTCTGTTTGCAGGTTTTCGTCTGTTTTTACACGTTTTCGTATGTTTTAACACGTTTTCATCCATTTTAACACGTTTTCATCCATTTTAACACGTTTTCGTCCGTTATTCACGTTGTCATTCATTTTTTCACGTTTTCATCTGTTTCTACACGCTTTCATCCTTTTTTACACGTTTTCGTCCGTTTTTGCACGTTGTCATCCGTTGTTTCACGTTTTCATCCGTTTTTACACGTTTTCATCCGTTGTTTCACGTTTTCGTTCGTGTTTGCACATTTTGTCTATTTTTTCGCATATTAATACGTTTTTGAATGTTTGCACATTTTGTAAAAACGGATGAAAATGTGTAAAAACGGATGAAATCATGAAAAAACGGACGAAAACGTGTAGAGACGGATGAAAACGTGTAAAAACGGAGGAAAACGAGAAAAATGGACGAAAACTTGTTAAAACACACAAAAATGTGTAAAAATAGACGAAATCCTGCAAAAAGCAAATAAAACGTGCAAAAACGGATGTAAACATGTAAAAACGGATGAAAACGTGAAAAAACTGACGAAAGTGTGTTAAAATGGACCAAAACGTGTAAAGACGGACGAAAACGTGAAAAAATGGACGAAAACGCGTAAAAACGGACGAAAACATGTAAAACGGATGAAAAGTGAAAAACGGACAAAACGTTAAACAGCAGCGAAAACGTAAGAACGGATGAAAACGCAAAACGCGAAAATGTGTTAAAACGGATGAAAACGTGTAAAATGGATGAAAATGTGAAAAACGGGAGAAAACGCGTAAAACGGACGAATACATATGTAAAAACGGATGAAACGTGAAAAACGGATGAAAACGTGTAAAAATGAATGAAAGCGTGCAAAAACGGACGAAAATAAAAAACGGATAAAAACGTGTAAAAACAAATGAAAAAGTGAAAAAACGGACGAAAACTTGAAAAAGCGGATGAAAGCGTGTAAAAACGTATGTAAACGTGAAAAAACGGACAAAAACATGTTAAAACGGACGAAAACATGAAAAAACGGACGGAAACGTAAGAAAACGAAGATCGTTAGTATAAAGGACCAACGACGCAAGTTTAGCGTAAGATAACCAAATTTTAAGTTATTTATTAACTGTCGTTAGCATAAAGGACTAACGATGCAGGTTTATTTGGTAACGGGTACACACAAAGGACTAACGATAGAGGTTTATTGACATAATGAGAAAAAAAAAAGAATGCTACATACAATGGGAAAAAGTGGCAAGTTAACTACATTTTTGGGTGATTTGCCCTAAAGTTTATCATGTTTTTAGTAAATATCTACAAGTTCTCTTTGTTTACTAGTGATTATAACTTATTAACATGTTCAAGAATGAATTTTTGGTAAAAATCGTCGGAAAAGGTAAAATGGTCATTTTTCCGTTACTTGTGAAAATACTGTTTCAAAGATTAAATGAAGTTTTGTTAAGTCAATATGTAACTAGCTATGAAAATAACTTGGTTTTGCTTTTAGTTGTGACAAAAGTATAGTCTGGAAACTACATATAAGGCAGTTTCAGTTTTTGAAAGAATATGGCCTGTTTAAGTGTTTTCAAGGTCCGAGCTTCTTTACCATTGAAGGAAAACGGCGTTCCGGACAACTTTCGTGTTTTAAATTTTTGATGATTCGGACCAGAAGTACCACTTTTAACACGGACAGACCCTTAACAGATTCAATTTGGCAGTTTCGGCGTTTTGGTTTTGCTAACTTCTTTTGACTATAACTTTTGACTCGTTTGTTTGTTTCGGTTGATTCAAGTTGCTATGTTTACCTTTTTATCTTGTCTACCATATTATGTAAGTTATAAAGTCCATATGTAACTGGTTTTAATGGTTTCAAACGTATAGAATATGACTAGTTTACTAATTTGTTACTTTTACGACAATATGTGAATTAAAACATGTGATTGAGTATATGTACATCATGAATCAACATAGTAACTATATATATAGCATGAAATTATTAATATTATGAATAATAAAGATGAGATGATGGTAGTGGTTAGTTGCTTACAACTTTTGGCTTTCAATTAAGAAAGGAGTAACTAGTAAGGATCGGACTTTGATTGATCACTTAAGACTTCGGATTGAGCTAGCTTTCTACACCTTGGCACCCTTGCAATCTTGAAGAGTTGGTGATGAAGTACTAAGTGACTTGAGTGGATTTAAACTCAAGAAGATCACTTAAACTTGCTAGAGATTTGATGTAGTAACTTACTACTTGAAACTTCTTTGCATAAACTTGGAGTTTAAGAACAAATTATTTGAAGATATGATGGTTTGATGATATGAACGACCCAATTCAGTGTTTGAGGGTGTTTAGGATGTATTTCACTTGCTATTTATAGGAGGGTAAGTTTGGTTAACCATATATTGGGTTAAATATTAACCATGGTTAAGTTAGGACACGTGTAATGATCTAAATGAACCATGGTTAGGATTATGCCCCCAAAATGATGACTCCCCCCCCCCTTAGGTCGGCCATAACATGCATAGGTGGCTTAGATGATAAGTCTTGGTCTTATCTTGAGTTTAGAGCATGATTTGGTTCCGTTAAATGCCAACCGTAAGTTGTTAAGCCATAAAACGTAAAACCGGGTATCGTAAAAATACGAAACTTTTAGGAATGATGAAACTCATCATTATACTCCATTTAAAAAATATAAAATGGGTGATAAGTCTTATTGGGTGCAAAAACGCTGCTTAAAACTGGCAACACGGGTCAAAAACGCGTAATTCGCAGTTTATCAGAAAATGACGAAATTTCAGGGAAATGATCGTGAATTTATTTAGAGTAGACTAAAATTAGTATAAAAGTGATATGAGATGTCAAAATGTGGTTTTCTTCATACGTGGGATAACTTAATAGTTATACGTGAAGTCTAAAAGTTACGCGATTTAAGCAAAAATGTAGAACGTACAAGGTTAATTTCTTTATGGTCAAAGGAGGAGGGAAATTTGTTTGACTTTTCCAAAAATGTAAAAGTGTCTGAACATCTTAGAAAATACAGTGCAGAAATGGATAAGTCTGGGTCTACGTAGATTTGTTTAAAACGTAAGTTTAGTCTCGTACGACTCAGGGTTTATTTGGTAACATTTAAAAGAAATCTTAAAAATTCTCTAATTAATTATGAGTGATCTAAAAATTAATCTGATATGGGTAAAATTGTCAGAGTTGATTTTCGTTATGCGCGGGATGTTTAAATGGTGCTCCGACCAAAATGAAACTTTAAGACGATGTTTTCTTAATAACTTTTGCGAAAATGATCTAACGATTGTCGAACTCTCAGGTTATTACTAAAATAAATTAACTTACGAGAATGTGAAATAAAAATTTTATGGGATGAATAGTGAAAGTGAATAGTAACTTTTTGAAAAAAATGAAAAGTAACGCAAAAATGCGGGTTGTTACAGTCTCACCACCTTAATGGGAATTCCGTCCCGGAATTCAGTGTGTGTTATCCGATGTTGAATTGTCTAGGAAAATGTGGGTATATGGGCCGAATTCTAATCTTTGCATTCTTAAGTTTCTGGTCATAGAACGTGTAATGTACCATTCTAAATTTTTGGTCGTGGCTTAAGTTGATAATCTAAAGGGTTTTGTTAAAATCTTATTGAGTCTAATATAGCTCAAGTTTGGCTTTTCCCAATTCTCAAAACGAATCATATCTTATTTTATCGAGGCTTTCAACAAAACCTTAATTTCTAACATGGAGTTTTTGTTAAATTTTAACGCCTTACATCTATGTAACTTTTGTTTCTGGTAATAGTGTGTGGCATGGAGCCTAATTTGTATTTGTATGGTTTCCTTAATTGTTTCGTGGGTGATCCCTAAACACCTTAGTTCAGCAAATGGTTAACTAACACTTTCATTGATATAGTGCCTCAAATGGAATAGTTTTTGTTGTTGTTAGGGACTTAGGGTAACTGTTTTTAATCAAAGGTGTAAGATATTGTTGATGTGAAATGGTTTGTAATGATGTTGTAGGAAAGTCTTGCTAGTGGTAAGTGGTTATCCAAACCATTTCCAAAGTTGATCATGTCTTAGGTGGTTTCGGGATGAAGGTCATATCTTATAGTGTTTATGTTAACTAGTGTTTGAAGGAAACGTGATATTGTGAAGTTTTACATACTGATTTATAATGGGGTTCAGATAATGATGTGATATGTTGATGATTAGAAGATTGTAGTGTATGTTTACCACTATTCTTAGGTAGAGATGTCAAGTTTGCTTTAAAATCATAAGTGGATTGTAAAGGAATATGGCGGAATGATATCCTTGAAACCTAATCAAGCTAGTATTTCTAAGAAATGACGAGAAGATTTGATGACTATCCCAAGATAGTAGTTCGGATTATCTCATGTATGAAAATTTCAAGAATGAAATTAGGTAGTATAACTAAGATGTTAAGATCTCGCTGAGTGGTAAGACACTATAGTGTCTCTAGATCTTTTTAATGAATTCTGGTGGTTTATCGAGTTTAAGTAGGAAATCAACCTGAATATAACAATTGTATAACTATTCTCAGTGTTTGAAAAATTTAAGTCGAACATAGTTAGTCAGACTATGTTCCACTATCCCTAGGTTAAATATAGGAGACTAGACTATATTTAGCCGAGGTTCGATAAATTTTTCAAATACGTAAATTAGGTATACTCGTGATATGTCCATAGCTTTTGAGAAAATGTCCACTAAGCAAAGGTGATATCAAACCATCCAGTTGCAAGTCCTGGCCATAAAAGACTTGTAACCTATGTTTTCACATTCCATTGCATAGAAGATAGTATGGGTAGATACATGTGGAAAGGATATCTTAAGTAATTCTAAAATAGACCATACTTGGCAAGAATCACGAACCTTTAATAACAAAGGTTTCAGAAGAGAATTTTGATGAATGTAGAGAAAGTTGCTGAACTTCAGCTTTTGTAGATGGTGAATTAGTTTGTCCTTTAGAAATTTCATTTCTTGTATTTCCATTAGGGAAATTGATAGATTGTGACGGGTTTCATGTAAAAGAATATCATATAAGGTTTTATAAGATAATTTCTAGAGTCTATTGTATTACTTACAATATCTGAGAAGTAGTTGAGACCATTGTGCAACTCACAATGTCTGAGAAATAATGGAGAGATCATTGTGTAACTCACAATGTCTTGAAAAAATGATGGAGAGATCATTGTGTAACTCACAATGTCTAAGGAATAAATGAGTTAATTGCTTCATTTACAGTGTGTGGGGATGTAATTGAGACCACTGTAGGATTTACAATGTCTGAGAATGTAATGGAGACCACTGTAGGATTTACAAATGTAATAGAGACCACTGTAGGATTTACAATGCAAGAGAATGTAATAGAGACCCTTTGTAGGATTTACAGTGTCTGAGAATGTAATAGAGACCACTGTAGGATTTCTGATGTTCAGAGATGAATGAGACCATTGTATCTCACAATGTCTGGGAAGTAGGAAAGACCATTGTGTCGTTACAATGTCTTGGATTAAGTTTCGTAATCCTAAAATGCACGAGTAGATGCATGATTGGGAGATTAAGAAAATATGATTGTGCCGTAATGCCTTAGAATAGGCATACGCAGATATGTTGAGTCTATCGTTTAGCTAAAATGATTGAAAATATGTTGAGTGCATATATCAATATACTAGTATGTTTGTGTAGCATAAACTACATAGAAGTCACATAATCGTCTGGAGGATGGAAGGCACAGAGAGCGAAAGGCTATAAAATGTTTTGTTTGTTAAAGTAGTTATAGTTTAGGTCACAAATAGACCCGTTTTTCTATAATTAAGGCTTTGATACCAATCTGTAACACCCCCAATTTCGTGATATGCAGCGGAATTCAAACTGGGTGTTACTTCATGGCACAACAGTCATAACAATAGAAGACGAACTCTAATGGAGTCATTTTAAAAAGAATTTATCATTCGATTTATATAAATATCAGAGTTTACAAAAATGAGGTCCCAGTTGGTTCCATTGTTTACAAAATACATTAAATGGGTTTTCGAATGATAATAAAATTTATAGCCTTCTTGAGTATCCGTGCTCCTCCGCGCCAGCCTCGTACAATATGGACCTGAAATACATACTTAAAACTGTCAACACAAAGGTTGAGTGAAATTCATAGAGTTTGTTTGATTGTTGAACACATTATGTTGGTAGTGTGAGCTATAGACTCACACCAATGATTTGAAAACAAAACAGTTATTATTAGACTAAGCATCATGCAATCAAGGCGTTAACGTGTTCCAAAATTAATTGAGAAAATGTCGGTGCGTGCCCTTCTCGGTAAAATTGCCGTTTTTACCAATGTTACTCAAATATAGTGCGTTTGTTTGCCTACCTGGTCAACACAAACGGGATTCGCCAATCCCAATAGATCTATTCACAATATTCGCGCCCACTCTCACTAGTGATTAATGATTCATGATTAAGGGACTTAAGTTTGGCAAATGCGGAAACTCAGTGCTAATAAAACAATCAGATAAATATACAGTTTGAAAGCAATGTGTTCGATTTAAAATAAAGCAGATATCTCCCCCAAGGGTTTGTAAAACAATTAAGTAATAGAAAGTGGGGCTATGAACTCACATCAGAATAAATGATATCAAATGTATAATGAGAATGATGGATTGCCATAAGAACTTCTACGAGCAACCTAGAATAGGATGTTGCGACTTAGGTTTGAAATAATGATGCGAAAGAAATAACAAGCCTATATACGTCTCTATGTTGATCATGATGTAGTACATGGTATTTGTGTATGTCGTTTTTAGAAATGGTCTAGTTGTGAAAACGTGTATAGTTTATATATATCGTACTACCGTTCGGGCCATCACAATTCAGAGGTCATGTAGTAAACGTTCGAGGAGCTAGGACAATTTAAATCGTAAATCCAGCAACTCGTCGATACGTTTTACTCAAATGAAACCCCTCACATGAAGCTCCCTAGTATTGTAGCACTTAGTAGATACAACATATGTTTTGAGTGAAGATTGTTATATCATAAAGTTTATCATGTTTTTAGTAAACATCTAGTTTTTACAAGTTCTCTTTGTTTACTAGTGATTATAACTTATTAACATGTTCAAGAATGAGGTTTTGGTAAAAATCGTCGGAAAAGGTAAAATGGTCATTTTTCCATTGCTTGTGAAAATACTATTTCAAAGATTAAATGAAGTTTTGTTAAGTCAGTATGTAACTAGCTATGAAAATAACTTGGTTTTGCTTTTAGTTGTGACAAAAGTATAGTCTTGAAACTATATATTAGGCAGTTTCAGTTTTTGAAAGAATATGGCATGTTTAAGCGTTTTCAAGGTCCGAGCTTCTTTACAATTGAAGGAAAACGGCGTTCCGGACAACTTTCGTGTTTTAACTTTTTGATGATTCGGACCAGAAGTACCACTTTTAACACGGACAGACCCTTAACAGATTCAATTTGGCAGTTTCAGCGTTTTGGTTTAGCTAACTTTTTTTGACTATAACTTTTGACTCGTTTGTCTGTTTCGGTTGATTCAAGTTGCTATGTTTACCTTTTTATCTTGTCTACCATATTATGTAAGTTATAAATTCCATATGTAACTGGTTTTAATGGTTTCAAACGTATAGAATATGACTAGTTTACTAGTTTGTTACTTTTACGACAATATGTGAATTAAAACATGTGATTGAGTATATGTACATCTTGAATCAATATAGTAACTATATATATAGCATGAAATTATTAAGATTATGAATAATAAAGATGAGATGATGGTGGTGGTTAGTTGCTTACAACTTTTGGCTTTCAATTAAGAAAGGAGTAACTAGTAAGGATCGGACTTTGATTGATCACTTAAGACTTCGGATTGAGCTAGCTTTCTACACCTTGGCACCCTTGCAATCTTGAAGAGTTGATGATGAAGTACTAAGTGACTTGAGTGGATTTAAACTCAAGAAGATCACTTAAACTTGCTAGAGATTTGATGTAGTAACTTACTACTTGAAACTTCTTTGCATAAACTTGGAGTTTAAGAACAAATTATGGAATATATGATGGTTTGATGATATGAACGACCCAATTCAGTGTTTTAGGGTGTTTAGGATGTATTTCACTTGCTATTTATAGGAGGGTAAGTTTGGTTAACCATATATTGGGTTAAATATTAACCATGGTTAAGTTATGACACATGTAATGATCTAAATTAACCATGGTTAGGATTATGCCACCAAAATGATGACTCCCCCCCCCTTTAGGTCGGCCATAACATTCATAGGTGGCTTAGATGATAAGTCTTGGTCTTATCTTGAGTTTAGAGCATGATTTGGTTCCGTTAAATGCCAACCGTAAGTTGTTAAGCTATAAAACATAAAACCGGGTATCGTAAAAATACGAAACTTGTAGGAATGATGAAACTCATCATTATACTCTATTTAAAAATATAAAATGGGTGATAAGTCTTATTGGGTGCAAAAACGCTGCTTAAAACTGGAAACACGGGTAAAAAACGCGTAATTCGCAGTTTATCAGAAAAGAACGAAATTTTAGGGAAATGATCGTGAATTTATTTAGAGTAGAATAAAATTAGTCTAAAAGTGATATGAGATGTCAAAATGTGGTTTTCTTCATACGTGGGATAACTTAACAGTTATACGTGAAGTCTAAAAGTTACGCGATTTAAGCAAAAATGTAGAACGTACAAGGTTAATTTCTTTATGGTCAAAGGAGGAGGGAAATATGTTTGACTTTTCTAAAAATGTAAAAGTGTCTAAACATCTTAGAAAATACAGTGCAAAAATGGTTAAGTCTGGGTCTACGTAGATTTGTTTAAAACGTAAGTTTAGTCTCGTACGACTCAGGGTTTATTTGGTAACATTTAAAAGAAATCTTAAAAATTTTCTAATAAATTATGAGTGATCTAAAAATTAATCTGATGTGGGTAAAATTGTCAGAGTTGATTTTCGTTATGCGCGGGATATTTAAATGGTGCTCCGACCAAAACGAAACTTTAAGACGATGTTTTCTTAATAACTTTTGCGAAAATGATCTAACGATTGTCGAACTCTCAGGTTATTACTAAAATAAATTAACTTACGAGAATGTGAAATAAAAATTTTATGGGATGAATAATGAAAGTGAATAGTAACTTTTCGAAAAAAAATGAAAAGTAACCCAAAAATGCGGGTTGTTACAGTGGTGGTGGGTGGCGGTGGTTGTGGTCGGTGGCGGTGGTGGTGGCGGCAGGTGGTGGTGGTGGTGGTGGGCGGCGATGGTGTTGGGTGGTGGTGAGTGGTAGTGGTGGGTGGGTGGTGGTAGGTGGCGGGTGGCGGTGGTAGTGGTGGGTGGGTGGTGGGCTGCGACGGTTATGGTAGTAGGTGGTGGGTGGTGGTTGTGGGCGGTGGCAGTGGTGGTGGTAGGTAGGTTAGATGATTCGAAAATAGGCGATGGTGATGGTGGGCGTTGGTTGTAAAAAAGCTGAAATACTAAGGGATAAATATATATTGTTTGCATATATTAACAAGGACTTACCACTTAGCATAGTGGTAAGCCGTTTGTTATATAACCCGAAGGTCCTGAGTTTAAATCCTACCCAAGTTAACTTTTAGGATAAAAAATTTATTTCACAAATCATCCATGTGGTTAATATATTACAAAAATGGTCCTTGTGAATATGAAGGGACTTACCACTTAGCATAGTAGTAAGCCGCTTGTTATATAACCCGAAGATCCTGAGTTCGAATCCTACCCAAGTTTATTTTTAGGATAAAAGATTATTTGACAAATCATCCCTATGGTTAATATATTATAAAAATGGTCCTTGTGATTGTGAAAGGACGAAAATACCTTTATCGTTAAGTTTCAGTTGGATGGAAAATTGGTCAAAAGACCGGTTAACTCAACTGGGACAACCACAAGGACTATTAGTGTAATTTTTTGCATTTTAGGACAAAACATGCAATTTTGGTCCACCCACAAGGACCGTTTATGTAATTTACTTTAAAGTTGTAAATTAAGGGGCAATTTCATATCTCCTCTCTTTTTAGTTGGAAATTTCATATATACCCAAACATGCATAAAAAAACATTGTACATTATGCATTCAATACTCGTATTTTGGATATATATGAAATTAATCATGAAAGTAGGGTGATATATGAAATTAATCCGTAAATTAAGAAAGGTGAGGAAAAAAAAATATTAATTGAAGTGAAGAAGTAACTAGAAGGTTGACTCATTGTCCCATAGTCAACCACAAGAAAAGAAATCCCAGTTTTGAATGGGCCCCACTTTCATGTCTTTTTAAGAGTTCAAACGTGAATTCGTGTCTGCCTGTCACTTGGGATGACAAAAACTATGCTCCTTTTTATATGTTTTTTTAATCTATTTCAGGTTTCTAGATTCAAATCGCATTATTGACGTTGATTTTTGTTAGTTTAAACTTTAAAGTAGGGATGAGCATTTCGAACCGAATCCCGGAATCGAACCGCAACCGTCAAATCTTGAAACGCATCGATTCTTGAAAACGATGCACGGGACTACGAAATAAGGTGAAAAAATCGGGACCACTAATTGATGCGGGACCGTTACCAAATCGGAAATTCCGTAAAAGCGGAAAAACGATTTCCGATGCAGGTACCAGACCGATATCGAATCTCGTGATGCGACCGTACCACTAATTTATGCTCGGGAAAAAATCGGTACCACTATTCGGTACGGGATCAGTACGGGACCGGTACCGTGCTCATCCCTACTTTAAAGTAGTACTCTCAAATTAATAGCTAACGTGTTTTTCTAGATGACTCATTTTAATCGGTTATTATTATTAAGTTGCGGTTGGTTTAAGAGAAATTTTAAATTTTAAGAAATTTAAGTTTTTGAGAATTTTAAATTTTAAGTTTTTAAATACTTTTGCATGGTTTACAGAAATTCATAATATTTTGAAATATGTTATTATGTTATTATTACAAGTTTTTTAGGGAGTGACGGATAGTGGTGTCAAAAAGCCCGACCCGACCCTGATTAAGCGTATTCAGTTCGGTTTCTTAGGTCAAAAAAAACATTTGAGTTATTTGGGTCAACTCGAGTAATCTGAATATTAAATAAGGTCGGGGTACTGGGTTGAAATTTTTTGAGAACTCGGGTTCGAGTCGATCCGATTGACATGAATAAATATTTTTATTTTTTTAGAAATAAAATTTTATGAATATTCTATTAAAACGAGTAAAAAAAATATTTTTATTATATTTTACTCATATTCGGGTGGACCCGATGCCGAACGGATCCGACCCGAGTTGACCCGACGTGAATTGACATGAACCCAACTACCCGGAATTCAAATAGGGTCAGGTTCGAGTATGAAACTTTTAACCTTGACTCGAATTTAAACCGATCCAAATTGACCCAAACCCGAACAACCCCATACCCGACTAACGCCCCTTATGGTAGATTTCGGTGGTGTTTGCTTTTCGTTAAGAGGCTCTTAACAGCTTATTAATCTGAACCGTTCAGACGCGGTCAGACATTTTGGTCGTTCAGACCGTTTGTTTTTTTTTTTCCCGTTCAGACGCATTCAGAGGTGGTAAGATCTTAATGGTCTAGACTTGAGAGGGGTATCTGAATGCCTCTTGCTAACACAAAAAAAAGACCCAAAAAAAATTAGTACGAGCAAGCAAATGTGCGGTTCAAACATGAGTTTTTTTCTCCCGTTCAGATGCGGTCAGATTCAGACATTTACTCCTCAGATTCAGATTCAGATGTGCGGTTCAGATTCAGATTCAGAGCCTCTTAAAAAACAAACACAACCTTCCTTTGATTTAAAAAAACAACAAGAAAAAAAAAAAAAAAAAAAAAAAAAAAAAAACAACAAGAAAAAAAAAAATTATAAAAAAAAATTCCAGGTAAATTTTAATTTTCTCACTTTTTGAAAGCATTCTAATTCTCCTTATTTTGACAATTCATGGAATTTTAATTCCTTCATTTGAGATACCAAACACAATATTTGAAAGAAATTAAAATGCAAATGCCATGAATGCCCCCAATATACCACATCCAAATACATCCTTAGGGGACGTTTGGTTGGAGCAAATTTGGGTATATTTGGGGCATTTGCATTTTAATTCTTTTCAAAATCGTGTTTGGTATCTCAAATTTTCGAATTTACAATTCCACGAATTGCCAAAATGGAGAGAATTAGAATGCCTCCAAAAAGTGAGGAATTTTAATTTACTTGGAATTTTTTTTATAAACTATTATTCTTATTTTTTTTATAAATTTTTAAATATAATATTTATGAAAAAGAAAAATTATAAACTTTTTTTATAATTTTTTTATAAACATTTTTTATAAATTTTTTATATACCTTTTTTATAAATTTTTTATAAACTTTTTTTTATAAACTTTTTATTAATTTAAAAAAAAACTTTTTATAAAATTTTTATAAACTTTTTTTATAAACCTTTTTATAATTTTTTTATAATTTTTTTTTTATAAATATTTAATAAACTTTTTATAAACTTTTTTTATAAACTTTTTTATATAAAATTTTTTATAATTTTTTTTATAATTGTTTTTTTATAAACTTTTGAATAGAATATTTACAAAATTTATATTAAAAAAATAAAAAAATATTTATAAATTTCTGTCAACCAAACATGCGAAGGTATTTTAAATTTCGGAATTTTAAATTCTCAAGAATTTAAATTTCCTAGAATTTAAAATTTCGGAATTTCAAATTCCCCAACCAAACGCCCCCTTAGTGTTTTTTTAACTTATTTCCGGGTCATAAGATAAAAAGGTAAAATAGTATAAGAGCAAGGGGTATCACAACCTCTTCACTTCTCTTCACTTGGGCCCCACGTGTGCCACATCACCTCCACATCACTCCAACACACTAACAAAAAAATACCCCCCAATCACAACATCACCAATTCTCTTCACTTGGGGCCCACCCACTATCATTTTATTTATTTTCCATATTTTCCAAACACAACTAAATTCATTTCATTCATTTAAAATAAAAACACAACTACAATATATGAAAAAAAAAAAAAAACATACGACAAATTTAAGAAACATACGAAAAATAAAAATAAAAACATACGGAAAATAAAAACCATACGAAACTTAAATAATACAACTTCATTTGTGGTATTTAGCTACCAATTCGTCTTGTTTCTTCTTGAGGATCGATCTTTTTGGCTCCGGCAAATTTTCAATATCGTGCATGAGAAACTCCAATTCTCGGCACTCTTGCTCCGACTTTTCTCTCGCAATCTTCGCCTCGTAAACTGCTTGTGCTCCGTCAACTTTACGTTTATACTCTTGAGCTAAAGCTTCCGCAATAGCATCCGATTGACTCCCTCCGGTGCTCGTTGGCGACTCCACGATCTAGTTTTTTTTGCGGACGAGGCTTGCCGGCGTACGAGCTCTAGGATCGGGGCGAATAATTCGGCGATATTATCTGCATTGATCCCATCCGACGCGTCCCATTTGGGATATTCTTTCAAAACCTTCCATGCCGAAACCATATTAAAGTTTTTCCCCGTCCCATTTTTGTAAGCAAGTCTTGCATTCTCAATGTGATCAACATCATTTTCCCCGGATCTACGCTGCAAATGCTTGTAATAACCATGAAACTTTTGACAATCACCGTTTATCCGAGTCCATTTTCCCGTGCACATAGTTTTTGTACGATAAGGCTCTGGACTACGAGCCTTGAAGTCCTCCCAAATCTGAGTCCAAAACGCATCGTTTAGTCGGTCATTACCGATAGCGGCGTTTTGAGATACCTCGACCCAACACTCGGCTAAAATTTTTTCTTCATTGTTTGACCAACGAATTGTCGTGCGACCCTCTTCATCAACATCCTCCTCCTCGTCGTCAGCGTCCAAGTTCACAACGGCCTTCTTTTTTTTCTTTGTCGCTTTGGCCGGTTTTTTTCCTTGACGACGTTCTTCACATGTTTCGGTTGGTGGTTGTTGAGGCACTTTGAATTGTGATTCAAAGTAATGTTGTTGTGAATGGTAGAATTGCGTTGGTGGTGCTTGTGACGGATAAAATTGCGTTTGTGATGGTTGTGACGTATAAAATTGCGGTGGTGATGGTTGTGAGGGATAAAATTGCGGTGGTGATTGTCTTGGATATTGAAAAGCTTGAAATCCGACTTCTTGAAGAAGTGTTTGAGGTTTGAGACGATGGGGTGGACGGGTTTGACGAAGACGAGTTGAGAAGATTCATAAACGACATCTCGTTGGGATCTTGAGACATTTTTGGTTGTGGATTAAGATGAGGATGATAATATATATATGGTTGTGAATGAGAAGTGTGAATGTTTTGATAAAAATGAGTATTATTTATAAAGAAAAGGGTGTATTAATTTGGGTTTGAAATGAAAAATAAAATAAAATAAATAAAATAACCGTTTGAATTTAAACGGTAAATTGCAACGTTTTAATTTTGAAATCCTTTGTCTTTTTGTGTGTCGTTTGGACGACGAATGGGCAAGTGGCGAGGATAAAAAAAAAGTGGCGACAAGCCACGTTGGAACCGGCGAGCTTCAACGAGCTCCATACCCCTTGCTCTAAAAAAAAGTACTTAGTAACAAACAAAAAAGTATTTTATGGATCACATAATACTTTTTTGTGGATCGGTACCTTCTTATCTTGTGCCTTAAAAGGCACAAGTTAAAAAAATCCTTAATATTAAATATAAAAACAAGAGTATGGTCGAGTTTACTATATGGAAGAGGATTTATGCATTTAAATTTTTCTATTTGCACATTTTAATGTACAAAATATTAATATTGTACAAGTATCTAATGCATGCATTAAAGTGTCTGAAAAGATATTCATTGTGTGCAAACCAATTCCTTTACTATATTGGCTTTATTTAAATTATTATTACAAATTTCAAATAAAACATTACTTAATTAGTTATCGGTAAAAATGACATTCTATAAAAAAATTTAAAAAAAAAATATCAATAATAATGATATTTTTCTTAAATTGTTAGTTTTTATCGAGGGACAATTATTTTAGGACAATAAGAGTAGTATTTAGTTTTAGTTTTCACATTTTGTGAATCAATTTCTCCATATTCATTTGGGTGACAAATTAATCTTGAAGAACGTTGATAACCAAAGACGTTGATTTACTTGTTTAGCGCAAACGATGATATGATAGAGTTGATGTTTAGACTGACTCAACGGCTTATTAAAGAGGAGAATGTTTAATAGTTGTGAAAAATGTTATCATTTTTAACAAAATCAACTAGATTAAGCGTTTGAAAGCTGAATTTGCTATGTCTAGTGGAGAATATGTAACTCAACCACTATGGAGTATATTACGTTAAATAACGAAAGAATCAACACATAAAACATGTGCTATTATTGAAGTTTTTTGATGATAATTATTCTAAAAGAAAAGGTTATACAACAAGAAACGGGTTTAAAGTAATAGTTACTACATAAACGGCATATATAAATTTTACATATCTATCTTAACCATGGTTTTTAAATTGAACCGAACATCGAACCAGGTTCTTTTTTATTTCCGGTTAAACCTGATTTTTTCTGGGTTTTTCAGTTTAACCAGCCGAATCGGCCAGTCAAATTTTTGATTGAACGGGCGGTTCAAAGCGTTTCAAACACCGATCTAACAATAGGTATAAAGTAGTTGTGAACTTGTGATGGTAAATTGAAATAAAAGAACAACGAGGGCAAATGGTGAGTTCAAATGAACTGCTTACTTCAAAAGAAAATTCATCTACTCCAAAGCAATATAAGAAATTCGATTGAGCGTAATAAGACCAAACCGTTTTGTTGGTGTGCCTAAACCGGACACGTTTTACTCTACTACGGGCTGAACAGCGTCCCCCCCACACACACACACACACAAATGAATTGTTTGGGTCTGCAAATGGATCGAATGAATTGTTTGGATTGTGTGTGTACTTTTTGATTTTATTTAATTTTGCTGGGTAAGTTTTGGGTTGTGAGCATTGTTTCCTTACTGCTAACATTTGGTTTGTGTTTGGTTAAGAAGAGAGAAAGATGAGTTGACGTTGATGTGGCGGGGCTGTTTATGGTCTTGGTTTGATCTTATTCTATCAGTCTTATATTTGTCCGAGGATGACTTAATACATAACTTAAAATAGCAATAAAATATATTTACCGGAGTAACCCTTTGTCCCAAGAAAAAATAGCAATAAAATAGTAAGCTTAAAAACATAAAAGAGAAATGCATAAACGTTGATTTATCAAAAGTTCAAATACAACATTTTTGTTTATCAAAGACCACATTCGATTATTTCACCAAATAAATTCCAATGCATACAATTTCATAAAACCATATTTATTATTGCAATATCTGTTATACAGGAGTACGAGTCATGTATTGCTCCGATCTACATGTCATGTTATATGCACAACTCCATGACCGATCATGTACTACTACACGAGGATAGGATCCGAGGCCGAAGAGCCAACTACAATGCCATGTTAGTGATTGATCGTGTGTGAAGGATGAAGCAAATTTTGTGTGAGTGCTTCATATGGTTTCATATGCTGACAAAGCTAAACATGCAAAAGGTGTTGACATAATAAGTTCATGACACAATAAGTGATGGTGTAATCGAACTCATGCTTGAGCACCATATGCTTAGGAAAATCAGTTATTTGATTGTGAAATATGAGTATATCTATATTTTTGAGACAACGGGCTTAAGAACATAGCATACTTAACTTTAAGAACAAATGTGGTACCATCATATATGGTAGAACAAAAGTTTACTAAACGGGCTCATATAAGATCTTACATAGCCAAGCTCGAGCTTACTCTCGAGCTCGCGTTTATATATATAAAGTTTGAGCTCGAGTTCGAGCCTCATATTTTTTAGCTCGAGCTCGGCTTGTGAAAATTTCACTAGCTCGAGCTTGGCTCGGGCTTGACTAATTGATTTGACGTGTTGAAGTAAATAAAGCTCAAATGAAACTCAACTAGTTAATCACACTAGGATGGAGCTTGTTTATACATACGTATATATTTCTAGGGCTCATGTAGGCTCACGAGCCTAGTCGATCTTTATATATGAAGCTGAGCTCGATTAATAAATGAGCCCAAACTTAAGCTTCAACTCGGGCTCCAGCTCGTTTAGGCTCGATTATTTCGAACTTTTTACCGGTTTGATTTCAACCTTTTCATGAGCGATTCAGATCGTTTTTACCCCGTTAAAGGTCGGGCAACAAATATGGCCCTTTGGGTATTGTCTCCGTGGTTTCAAAACCTTAAAACATGTAATGTATAACTCAGTATGGAAGCCCTAATTTCATGTTGTGGGGTGGGATTTTTTTTAATCACGAAATAGTTCGAAGAAATACAACAAAACATGATAGTGGCAAACCGGATAAACCACATGGATGTATTTTAGAGTTTACTCTTATTTTTAAGAATAAAACTAATATGTTTTGTAACATATATCGGTCAAATGGCAACATATAAGTTAATAAGTATAACAGTCAGACTAATATGTTCTGTAACAAAACTAATATGTATAAAAAGTAATTGTCCCAAATGGCAACATACGATGAACACATCAAGTCATCAACTGATCACATACCAGTTTATTAAAATTTTGACAATTGGTAAACACTATAACTTAACAAATCTATACTACCTTATAATGTATTTAGGACTTTCTAAAGAAGGAATTCTTAATTTTTTAATCCTACACATCTTACTATAATTATTAATTCATATAATTAAATTCTACACTATAACAATTGCATTATAATGTATATTAATGACACATTAAATTTTAGTATTAAAATGGATGTTATAAACTTACAATAATACAAATTTATAGTTGTAATTTTTATCATAAACATTCAAGTTATACAAAATTCAAATGAGTATAAGTATGGATATCTATATTTGTATTAGTATACTTTACGGAAATTCAAATACGCATCTACTCTTTTTGAACTATCAAACGGGTAAACCGTCAAATACTAACTCTCATTGCATACAACTTAAAGATCAAGATACGAGAAAAACTTGCATGTTGGGTACCGCCGCTGCTTTGCGCGGGTACTATACTAGTAACAAGTAATAAGCATACAATCAATGAAACAATTAATAGTTATTATTTATCAAATATTCAATTGATCATTAATTTGAAAAAAGAAAAACACTCGGGTGTCTCGGTTCTTCATATATCTGAAAGATTCTAAACACAAAAACTAAGGGCTCGTTTCGTTCGCAGAATGTTTTTGACGGAATTGGAAATGTTTAAGGAATTGGAATGTGAAGGAATGAAATGTTAGAAATTGAAATCATTAGGATTTAAAATCTGACGGAATTGAAATCTGCAAATACTAACGCATGTTTGGTTGGAAGAATGAAATGAAAAAAAACAATTATATTAAAATATTTAAAATTTAATTTTAGTTTAAGATTAATAAACTAAATATTATTTAATAAATAAATTACTTATCAAATTATAATAATAATTTTTTAAATAATATTATATAAACTAATATATTAAATAAATAATTTTTATATAAAATACAATTATATTTTTTAAAGTATAAATTAAAAAGTAGCTATAAATAAATTATATTTATTTTTTAAAAAAAATTTAATATAATAATAATAATTTTTTTAAAATAAATAATAATATATATACAATTTTAAATAAATAATAATTTTTAAATCTTAATAACATGGTTGTTTATAAAAAAATAATAATAACAATAATAATTAAATGATCGTTTATAATAATAATAATAATAATAATAATAAAATAAATAAATAAAATAAATAAAAATAATAAAAATAAAATAATAATAATAATTAAAATAAAAAATAAAAATAAAATAAATAAATAAAATAAATAAAAAATAATAATAATAATAATAATAATAATAATAATAATAATAATAATAATAATAATTAGAGGTGTGGGGGCCCAGTTAGTTTCTCGGCTTCACACTAATTTTTTGTAAATCATATGAGTTTTTAATAAAGGAAAATGATTGTCATGCCTAAATGGCATGACTAATTTTATGCCTAATCCACTCAACATATGACAAGTGGAGTATGATATTTCTCTCTCCTCATGATAGCCTTTGATTAGTACAAGTGTTGTAATCTAGTTGTTAGGCATGAAATTAAGCATGCCATTTAGGCATGCCAATCACTATTCTTTAATAAAAGTGTTGATTATAAAAATAATAATAATAATAATAATAATAATAATAATAACAATGATAAAGATAATATGAATTCAATGAAATTGTAAACAATCCTTCTCATATTGCCATGGAATGTTGAATTCCATATATATGGGATTTTGAAGGAATTTCATTCCATTCCGTTTGCCAACCAAACACAGTAAAGAATGTAATTCAGATTCCAAATTCTTTAAAATTTTCAACCAAACACGTTATGAAATGAAATTGAATTCCAATTCCACCAGAATCCTTAGGATTCCGCCGAACCAAACGGGCCCTAAGTTTGATCATTAATGAAAACAAAATACGGAGTAATAAAAAGCATTGAATACTATGAAAGTAATAAAGAGCATTGAATACCTTTGTGAAATTTTTTTATCTGTTTGTTATTGACACTTTGAGAGGACAGTTGGATTTTTTTTCTTAAAAAAAAAAAAAAAAAGGGTACTAAAGGTGTGTTTGGTATCTTTGTCATGAATGATAATGGGTATGTGTTTGATAGTAGTGGTGGGTTCCTCACTAATGAAAGATCCATTCATACCTCTTTAAACGTATATGAAATATGGATTATATTTATCATTCATTACCATAGTGGTGAGCCCCCTCATCTTAAACAAACACTTTTAATCACTTTCATAATTATATTGTCATTCCCATAATGAGATACCAAACACACCCTGAATTGATATTGTTGAGATTGGGTGGGGCCGACTATCCAAATTCCTAAAACAATAAACTTCTTGGGCTATAGAACAATGGCCTAAGTAATCCAAAAATTCGTTTGTCCATACTCGCGGCTCCAATATTTTCATACTTTTGCCTTTCTTTCTCAATCTAGACGAGTCTTTTTCTATTTTTCTATAAAAATTGTATATTACTCTTTTTTATTTTTTATCCTTTTCCAATGAGAATTGATTTGTATATTTTTAATTTTTATTTGTGCACACCAAAATTATGACCCACTTTAACTACTTGTACACTAAAGTGTGAAAATCAAAAACCAAATGTGCAAATCACTTCTTTTTTTTACTTATGCCCAACCTTAACTTAGTAACAACAACAATGTTCAATTCTGCAAGCTAAGGGTATGCTTGGCGTAAGTAGCTATACTTGTTAGTTGAAGATGAAGTTTGTAAGAGCTTGAGTTTATATGTTTGATAAGTATCTGAAGCTTATATGTGTAAAATGACGTTGAAGGACAAAATATGCAGTCACTTCTACTCTCATGTTTACCCTAAAGGTAGGGCAATGATTTGTTTATATTTCATTTTTCTCATATCTCGTTTTGATTGGATTAGGTATTGTTTTTGTTTTGTGGGGGTATATAATTAAATATACAAGAGGCTTAAGGTTTTTATAAAAGCCCCTCATATATAGCTTCTCTTTAAGAGCTTATGAAATCTAAAAGCTCTAACAAACTCATGTACAAAATACAAACTAGTTTATTCTAAAAGCTCATGCTACCATAAGCTCTAATAAACTTTGGACGAAACATACCCATAAGATAGTAACTTTTTAAGAAGGGGTGTTTGGTTAAGTTTATGAATTAGGCTCATACTTATGTTATATAAGCAATTTATAACTTATATATCATAAGCTCTTGTTGCGTGTTTGGATTAGCTTCTATTTAATAAGTTAATAAAGTCAAGTGTTTGGTTTAACTTAGGTTGGTAATGACTCAAAAATGGCATGAGTTGAAAAATATGGATGTTAGATTAAATATAACCGAAGGGTAGAATTGCAATTTGTGATGTAACATGTTATATAAGCTTAACCTCCTTTAAAAAATTACAATTTGAGACATATAAAAAATCTCTTATATAAGCTCATAAGCCCAATCATATAAGTTTAGCGAAACATCTAAATTAGACTTATTTGACACATATAAGTTAATAGGCTCATAAGCTCATCATATAAGCTTAGACCAGGTGTTATGGTCATCAAACTTACTACACTTACATCACCGCTACATCATCATTCAACACATAACTGAAGCCACCACCAAACAAGTGTAATGATACCGTCAAACTAAACATATAAATAAACGCACTTTATACAAGCATTACCCCCCCCCCCCCCCCCTCTCTAATATAACCAAAAAGAATCGAGAAAGAAATGAGAAAAAAATGTAGTGGTCTGCATCACAAAACCAATGCACGAAATACTTACTAGCGCGAAGTTAGTTTCTATGAGGATTGGGTGTGATGGGTAGCACCCAGTGTTGCAAAAAAAGGCCTGCAAAACCAACTAATTGACGCCTAGACGCTATTGGGCCATCAGTCTTTCCGATTTTTCTAAATCGGTCAAACGTAGTCAACGACGTTCAACGACTATTAACGGCGGTCAAACTTGCCGGATACTTGAAAATCTTGTCGGAAATACCTAAAACTAGTTTTAATCACTTATAGTCGTTATTTATATCTATTACAAAATGTTTTTTTTAGAAAAATACTACCGATAATATCTAAAACTAACCGGAAATGTCAATCCGATTAATCTCGCCTAAACTAATTACAAACTACAAAAATATCGACCACCCAACTATCAATTCACAATTTTTACAACTTTGATTGCACCACCAGGTCGTCGACCACCATTATACCACAACATGCCTTGGCCAAAGAACCTTAACCCTTTCATCTAATGACACATCCATGAATAAGACAACCAAAAATGGCAACACTAGTAAATAACTCCAAAAGAATGTCCAATAATAAGTTAACAAAAAAGGCAAAAAAATGAAATAACAAGGTGGATGCCAAAGCAAAATAATAAAATCATAAATCCCTACCACCAAAATACCGCTGGCCATCTCTCTCTCTTATTTCCCTATCCCTATTTTTCTCCAACTTTTTTATAATTTTTTTTTTCAAAAAAAAATTCTTCACAAACATTAAAAAAAAAAAAAAACCCTAAATTTTTTTTATCACATTTCATGTTGTATAATTAAAAGGGTACCCAGATCAACCAACAAATGACAATATTGTTTTGTCATTAAGTTATATTCAAAGGTAATGTTTTTGAGTTAGAATGTGATGTTTTTTTGTTTTGTTTTTTTAATGATGTTTTTCTGGTTCTCATGTTTCAGATCTGTGTTTTTTTAGAGAAAAAAAAACATGTTTTTTTATGGTGGTAGTTTTTTTGTTATTTTCATAAAGGGGGTGCTTGTTTTGGCTTATATAGCTGGCTTATGGCTTATTTGGTTTTGGGCTTATGTTTCATAAGCTCAATTTTTTGTGGCTTATTTTGAAACTTTTTGGTTTATATAAGTTTATTATGAAATAATAAAGATATATATAAGTTTCAAAATACGCCACCAAAAATGAGCTTATGAACCATAAGCCCAAAACCAAATAAGCTATAAGCCGAAACAAACACCCCCTAAGTATGTTCTTATTTTTTATTTTTTTATTTTTTATAGATTTGTGATGGTAAAAAAAAGAAAAAGAAAAAAAAGAAAAGAAAAAAGAAATGTGTAAACGTGTAAAAGAAGGAAATTAAATCAATTGTGGACTTGTGGTATTATGAATAAGACAATTATTGTAGGTGTATGTGTGGGGTAGGTATGGTTGTATTTATGTACTATAAGAGTGATTGATTGTCATTTGTTTTGGATTGTATATGTGTAAGATAAGAAGATTCGTGGCGATACTAGTACGCGGTTTAGGTAATTTGAGATGCTAAAAGTTTGTAATCATTTTGATGAAAAGTATGCGTTACTAGAACTACGGGGTGTTTAGAATTGCTTATTGAGTGGTTATGTGTTTATCTAAGTGCTTATATGCTTGTTGCTTTGTTTCGAAGTAGATAAGTAATTCCAAACACTTTATTGAAAAGTGCTTATTTGCTTATTTGATAAGGTATAAGCACTTGAAATAATTTGCACCGTAGTCAATCCCAAACACCAACTACACGAAGTTTATTTTTTGAATGCTTTTGGTCATGATTCATGGTGTTTCTTAGATAGTTTGCGTTTTTTAATTAAAAATATGGAAACTTGTTTAATTTGGATTTTTTTTTGTCATGCAGAGATAAATAATCGTTCATTAGCTTGAAGCAAACATTCAACTTACGCGAGTGAATTAGAGACGGAGATTTAGCAAAATCGTATTCGAAGACATAAGAATCACCTAATAATGGTTGCTACGGTTGCTACTGCGTCATTATTTCCGACCTCATCCCCACAACCCGACTCTGGTGCCAAGAATTCCGGAAAGCATCATGGGCTAAACAGTAGTGTAGATGTGCGTGGAATCAAGTCGAAATCAACATCTTCTGGTGGTATGCAAGTTAAGACCAATGCACAAGCGCCCACAAAAGTAAACGGTACTAGAGTAGGTGTTATGGACGGCCTCAAAACCGATGATAATTCATCGTCAGCTGCACCGAGGACTTTTATCAATCAATTGCCTGATTGGAGTATGCTCCTTGCTGCTATTACTACTATTTTCTTGGCTGCCGAGAAGCAATGGATGATGCTTGATTGGAAGACAAAACGCCCTGATATGCTATGCGGATTTAGATCCGTTTGGCTTCGGGAGAATGGTTGAAGATGGGTTTGTGTTTCGCCAAAATTTCTCTATAAGATCGTATGAAATAGGGGCTGATCGTACTGCTTCGGTTGAGACCTTAATGAATCATCTGCAGGTATTGTGATGGTGTTTGCGTGTTTATTGGTTTGTTGATGGTCTTAGCAAACGAGTCACGATTTAACTTAAACAATTTTGTGTTGGTATGGCAGGAAACAGCTCTCAATCATGTAAAAACTGTTGGATTAATGGGTGACGGGTTTGGATCAACGCCTGAGATGAGTAAAAAGAATCTGTTTTGGGTGGTGACGAAAATGCAAGTGTTAGTAGAGCGTTATCCGACTTGGTACGATATTCGTCTATGATCCTTACAGTTATTTATCAAGTGTTTTTCGATTTCAGTCAGACCGTTAAAGCTTGTCGTGTGGATTGATATATTATGTCACACTTAAAATTAATTTCAGGGATGATGTGGTTCAAGTGGATACGTGGGCAACTGCTTCTGGAAAAAACGGGATGCGTCGTGATTGGCTGATTCGTGACTGCAGAACGGGGGAGATACTAACACGAGCCTCAAGGTTGAAATCTTTATCAAATTACTCGAATATTGTGATGTTTGGTTTTCAGCGTTTAGTAACAAATGGTATTTTTATTTATCTGTTGCAGTAATTGGGTCATGATGAATAAAGTTACAAGGAGGTTATCCAAAATTCCGGATGAAGTTCGAGCTGAAATCGAGCAATATTTTGTTGATAAACCTCCTGTTATAGATGATGACAACATAAAACTGCCAAAACTTGATGAGAACACCGCTGACCATGTTCGCAGTGGTCTAACTGTGAGTAAAGCTTCATTTTTCTATGAATTAAAAGATAGGTTTTCGTTGCGGTGACATGATTTTTTGAATGTTTTTCTTTTTTCGATAAATATTTAGCCCAAGTGGAGTGATCTGGATGTCAACCAGCATGTCAACAATGTGAAGTATGTTGGCTGGCTCCTTGAGGTGAGTCTATGCTCGTTAACTCGATCTGTTCATATTCATATATCGCACACTAGTTGGTACTTTATCATTTTTAGCAAAAATTTAAAGTAGGGGTGATGTGAGTCAGGCTTAAACTAGCTCGGCTCATTATCAGTAAAGGTGTCAATTTCAACCCATTACTAATGAGCAGGCGATTTCGTGATTTAGTCATTTTACTTCTTTTGTACATCCAAGCTCTCAAAATGGCCGGTGTCTCGTCTGGGTCATTATGTAACCAAAAGAATTCTATAAAAGCGATACCCAAATTGATGATTTCTACAAATATGTTAAATTTAATATAAAAATGCTAAAAGCTTCCAGGTGTACATTTATGAGCAAACTGTGGCCAAATATTATCAGTCATATATTTACCATGTGTACATTTATCATTACAGAGTGCTCCACAGCCTGTTGTGGAGAACTATGAGCTTGCAAGCATCACTCTCGAGTATCGTCGTGAGTGCATGAAGGACAGTGTGCTGCAGTCACTCACTTCCTTATTGGGCAACAACCCGTGTGGATCTATAACTGATCCTAACACCAATGTTGATTGCCAACATTTGCTTCGTCTAGAAGGCGGCGGTGGTGAGATTGTGAAGGGTAGGACCAAATGGAGGCCGAAATATGCCAACAATTTCAGGAACATCGGTCAGTTGGGTACTCAAAGTGGCTAAAGCTTGTTGACGGTGTAAGTGGCATTATGCTAAATGTGCTACTTGTGTTATTTGCAAATTATTTGCAATGTTTTGACCTACTCATCTCTTTCTCCCTATATATATGTTTCTTTCGAAAATGTATGTTTTTACTATTTTTAGTTTAAGAATGGAGAGAAAGTGTAAGCCTATTGTAAGTAAAACCAGTTTGTGCTCAAACTCTCGGTCTCTCTTGTTCCTACCTGGATATGCGTATTTCGATGTGGCAATTCTTTATTATTTTATAATCAGATATCGTTTTACTGGTGTTGTGTATGGGGGATTGAAGTGTCGAATATGTTCAGTTAGTTCATTCGTTTTACTTATAATCATATCGTTTTGGACTATTTCTATCAAGTTAACAGCTTATCGTTGCTGCAGCTTTTTTAATACGTAGTGTTGAAAACTGTAAGCTCGAGGATTAAGCAAGTTAATAGCTTATTGTGTTTTCTTAACATGGTTTTACACTGCCGTATACCTCTAATACACATTTGTGCCGACTGCTAGGTATATTTGTTTGGTCGTTAAGCCTTCGGATTGTGCACGTTACTTGTTATGTGACCTCTCTTTTACAAGGTGAATTGGTCATATCCGTCTCTTGTGTAAAAAAAGGAATTGGTGTAAATGGGTCGAAATTGGTTGTAAACTTGTAACATTGTAAATTCTAGTTATTATCAATGTTGCAAAAATCGTGAATCGGTAGTCGGGCTGTCGATCACTCTGCAGCGATTAATCGGTCAAAGCGGGATTACTTAGTGATTAATCGGATGGACATTTCCCCTGCAAGTTTTGGGTATTTCTGGAGAACAAACTAAAGATCTTAACTGGTTTCAAACATGTTATGTTTCCAAACCTCAATAAAATGCTTCAATTCTGATTATGAGGCTCATTGTGTGTTATAAGTGAAATAAACGATCATCAAATTATGTAGAATGCCTAAATTATTATTTTTTAAAAAGTTGACCGATTAATCCGATTTTTGACAGATTAGCCCAATTTTTTTACCGATTCTGCCGATTTTTGACTGATTAGTGGCTGATTTTTGCCTAGGTCGCTTTTTTCCACGATTTTTAAAATCAACAAGATATAAGGCCGATTACTAATTAATCGACCCCTAAGCGATTTTGCAACATTGGTTACTATACATCTTAATCAATGGTGTTGTGAGTCATTTTCTGTAGTAATATGCTGTTAACATAACTTGTACCAGAAAGTTTGTTCTCATAACTTGTACCAAAAAGTTTAATAGCTTTTAGTTGAAGTGGTTGGAGTTTTGGAAAAAAAGGGCAACCTACCTATGTCTTATTACACTTGGAAAACTATTATGTGATCCATATTAGCCTTTAAGTTATGTTGATAGCTTAACCAACACCAACAATATTTATCCTAACAACACAAAAGTCAAAATGAAGGTTTACAAGATAGGGCTGGCTCTTAATAGCATGCAGTTGGAGGATGAAGGTGACAATTTTGAATATTCAAACTTTAAGTTGTCAAATTCATTGATTTTTAATATATTCTTAAATTCTAATAAGTCAAATAGTTGAGTTATGAGACATACAAAGTGCATTCAAAGTTGCATACATCTCTTCTTTTCTTGACCTACCCACTTATCAACATACCAAATTTGTGTCATCTATCATCTATGCAATGAGCCGAACTTTGGCAAGACTAGACTTGACAATGTTATGTTCGGCTCAAGTTTGACGATCCTTCATGAAGGAAGCTCGAGCTCGGCTAGAGAAAGTTTGAATAAGGCTCAAGTTCAGCTCGAAAAACTCGTTTTATTTGTAGTGATACATTTTTAAACCTAACAAAAACGAGAATATAATATAACATTTGTATTCGCTCGAGCTTTCCCATTTCGAAAGCTCGATACATTCGTACTAAGTTCTTTACACTTGGTGAGTTGTGTATTTACATATAGGCTCCCTAAAATATATATAATATATATTTAAAAAAACTTATATATTACTCAAAGCTCGACAATAACTCAAGTCGAGCCTATATAACCTCGAGTTTGACTCGTTAAACATTTCGAACTCATTTTATGGGCTCAAGCTCCAGGCTTGATAAAGCTCTGTTTGAACGAGCTCGAGTCAAGTTCCTAAATCGTGTTGTGTTGAATGTTGTCAAACATTTCTTCTTATTATGCACATCCTAAATCATGCTATACAAAAATTTTAACATACAAGCTCCAGTCGTTTTATACAGAAAATTATTGACATATTACTCGACTGCTGACCCGCCCATTTTCGTGACCTCTACTTAAAACAGAACGAAACTAAACTCACTACTAAAGAATGGGCTTTCTTTATTATTGATTAAAAATTTTCCATGGATAAGTTAGAAATACAACATGATTACCATTAATGGCAAAATTTGGCGAGAAATGTTCATGGAAAATTTTACATGAAGCTTGAAGATGCTCCATCTGTTGTAACGCTAACTCTAGAAGATGTATAAGCAGGCGAAGGAGGTCAACATTGAAGTTAACAATATTGATACAACATTAACACCATTGTTGTCAAGGATGCTCAGACCCGAGATCCTCTTCACGGTTGGTCCTGGTTTTGACACAACCTGAAAAGAAACAAAGTATTATGTAAAGAGACGGTGTATATGTTTATGTCTACTTTGGTTTTTTACTTTTACTTATTGCGCCCATGTAATCGCGTTGCATTCTTCTATTTTGAGTTAACTACATAAATGGTCCTTGTGGTTTGCCGGGTATTACGGATTTAGTCCATTTTTTTTTGTTACGGGTCCAGTCACTGTGGTTTCGACCCGTCACGGATCCAGTCCAAAATGCTAACCTCGTCTATTTTTTCCGTTAAAACCATCACGTGACAAAAACGTGATGGGTAATTCTGTCTTTTCTCTTTTCCTCTCTTTTGTTATACTAGAATTGAAGGGGTAGTTCACATTTTTACTCTTAAAATGTCTCCATTTCTTGATAACAACTTGACCAAAGTAGCACCTTTCCATTCCCCTAAATCCATACCCTCTTATATTTTGAACTCAACAATTTTGGGACTCAATAAATGTTGCATAGGATCGTTTAGAAGTGGCAAAATGGCCTGGTCAAAATGGGTATTGGGTCAAAATGGGCAACTTTTTAGTATATATCGAAACAGTGCGGTTGGGTGTATCAGAGACCTTTTTCGCCATTGAAAAGAGTACAAGTAGACGATGTGGTGAATATAATTATAAAAAATTAAAAACAATATGATTTTAAAGACAGATTTAGAAAGTTGTATGCACTGAATATACATATCGGCTTTAGGGAGTACCTTATTACGAACGCTACAGAATCCACTAAATTGCAGGGTTGCTCCCAGAATTGAGTCAATTAGACTCCCTGCAAGTCCTGCTGCAGCAGCAAGAGGTATCACTAGTAGCTGCTTCAAAAACGCATCGTTGGTGCAACTTTTTGTAAAGAAACCAGGTAAAACGAATGCTAGTCCAATGACGGTTCCTGCTGCTGCAGCTGCTTGAAGACCGGCTATTGTAACACCACCATTTGTACCCCTACGAACAGGCTGTCAATCAAGAATAAAAGTTAGCATGTACCAACAATTTAACACCAACTTTTTCCATCAATTTGTTTTTACACCATTTTATTGCGCCTTAGTTAGAAATGATTACACAAAATTTTACATGGTTCTCGTGGATACATTGGAGATGGTCTTACAAGTCAATTTGATTTGTCTTTTAATTCTGATAGATCAATGTAAGGTAAAATAAAAAAGGTTAGTTACAAAGGAGACATGCCAAGAGTACGGATTTCACAAAACTGCTTCTGCTTAATAATAAGCACATAAGCAGAAAGACCAAAAAATAAGCAATCCCAAACACCCCCTTAGTTCAAAGAGTACGATAATATTATTGAGGTGATATATCTTTTGTAATCCTACTTGATACACTAATTATCAAAAATTGTAAGATGGTATTTAATCTTAAATGTATGAGTAATGACTAATTATCAAAAACCGCAGACAGGATCATGAAAGCAAAAAGAGTTCTCACCTTAAACGTAGTAATTAACCGAGGCTGTTCATCACTAAGCACCCCAAGCTCCGACGACCAAGTGTCTCCATTAGAGCATGAGTAATGACCAATCAGTCCGCCAACAAGAGCTGTTATGATATATGATTCTTTCGAGTCCAAACAAGTATCCTGAGATGCTTTCAACTTCCAGTATGCTATAACTAAGACGCTAGCAATTCCACTATTTGAAAAAACTTGTATCCTGAACGATAACAAAGAGTATGAAAATATTAACATGCGGTTTGATTAACCTATGCCAATCATTTTGAAATGACCAAAACGAAAAAAAAAGAAGAGAAGTAAAGAGTATTTAGCGCTGGGCTCAGTTCAAAATTCAGACATAACCTAGGAAAGGTTTACTGAATCCTGAACTTTACAGAAGTTCATAGAATGTCATGGAACAGGTCTTTGTAAATGAACTGATAAAAATATCTAAAATAACTTGATTGATTTGAATGTGAAATTCTGGAATCCATGGTCTCCTATAATTCAGTCGAGCCATGGTTATTTGTAAGCATCAGTAAAATTGCAGTGCACTTCCTAAACACACGCATTCCTTAAATCAGGACTGGACTCTATATAAGCTAAGGCAGTCGTTTCATAGTTATATTTATGAGGAACTTACAAGTATATCATCGGCTAGGCAAAGCTTAACTAAAACTAGAATAGAACAGAGAGTCCGTACCAATTTCGTTGACCTCCTGCTTTAAATTCAGCATCAATAGCTCGCTTTCTATCCTCCCCCTTTTTAGTAAGCTTTGACGATGTAAAGAAGAAAGCTAACAACATTGCCCCGAATCTGATCATTTGAAAAATAATAAGTATATAAATGTATAGATATGAATATCCATACTACTGTATTAGCATAGAGTTAGAAGGTAATGCATCCAGTCCTCTATATGAAGAAAAAACTGCAGGAGGTATTTTTTGGCAATGTGGGGTACGAGAACTTTTATTTCTAATCAAAAGGAATGGACCCGAGATATAATTCAACTTTGACAAAATTTCCCTATATTTCTTATGATAAATTCTCTTTCAATAGTAATCAAGTTTCATCAATAAAACGGATAAACAGACCAAGGTTACCCGGGGAAGGCGAGCCTTTTTCCTCACCACGTGAATCCCGGGACCGTTTCCGACCCTTCCCTGACCACCACCAACTGCGCACACCTAGCGAGGTTTGAACCCTTGACCTCTTGTGAGAAAACCAAGGACCTTACCACTTGGACATTTGGTGGTGGTTTCAATATTCCAATAAAAAACCACCCGAGTTTCAATATAAGTTAAAACTAAGTGACCTAAGGCTAGTGGTCATAATGTGCATATTGACGCGTCTAATACCCCACGCACGTGTCTATCACTATTAGACTCACCCCAACCCAAGCGTCCTTCATGCATAAGGTGTGGTTGTGTGGGATTATAATTTTCGTTTTTGTGGGGTATATTTGGGTGGTGATGTTGGTTGTGTTATTAGACTATGTTGGTCGAGGAGAGAGAAGCTAACGTGACACTGAAGTACCACCACCCTAATGAAACAATGATTACTTGATCACTACTACTATTTCAAGTTTCACAAATGCAATATAAACCTTCTATAATTCAAAATAACCTATGTTACTGCTAATCAAGTTATATGTTATGATCACACATTAGCCAAGTCTCAGATTCGTTGGTGGTTTATAAGTCTACTAGGCGTCCCCTCCTCTTAGGGGGTGCTTGTTTCGGCTTATATGGCCGGCTTATGGCTTATTTGTTTTTGGGCTTATGTTTCATAAGCTCACTTTTTGTGGCTTATTCTGCAACTTTTTGGCTTATTTATATAAAAGTTTATTACGGAGTACGTCGTAATAAGCTTATATAAGCCGGAAAGTTTCAAAATAAGCCACAAAAAGTGAGGTTATGAAACATAAGCCCAAAAACAAATAAGCCATAAGCCGAAACAAACACCCCTTACAAGCTAGCTTTTTAAGTGAGTTCTACGCTGACCCTACAGGTTCATATCATTATCTAATCATACATTTTGTAAACACAATTAAAAAAAAAAAGAAAAGTAAGCACCTGTAATTAACAGCAAGATGAAGAGACATAACAAAGAACCCGGCAAATGCACCAGAAACATCGAGTGAGTTTTTCCTGTAAGAATTAAAAGCAATAAAAAAGGATATCAAAACTGCAATTATCATTTGCATCACCATCTTTTATTTCACAACCTAACTGATATGTTGATGTTAATGATAAAAAAAAACCAAACTTGTTGGTGTTTTTATTTGTTGACAGTTTTGGAAAGTCAACAATGTTTCGCTACATTTTATTTTGGGTCCTTCTATTGCTTGGCTACCCGTATGCCTGTGCTTTTGCCCACTTATTTCATTTCATTATCGTTTTGTGTTTACTTAGTTGGTTTTAAGCTTAATAAAACTTTATATTTAGCTCGCATTTTGTTTATAGGCTTTTTGATATAAACAAAATATAAAATAAAAATAAATAAATAAAAAGGGGGTATTAATAACCAAATGGGGGGTATTAATAACTCAACCCTTTATTTTAGTCTACTTGTTTGTGCTTATTTTAATTTATTATTTTTGGTTGTGTGTATTTTAATACTAACAATAAAAAAATTATCTCCCCCTCTTTTCAACATTAATTTCAAATATACTCAAAATACAACCATCGAATGTATTGTGTACAATGCTTTTAAAGCATCATTTGGGTAAATATGAAATTTTTCATGTTTGGATAGATATGAAAATGCCCAAAAAAATAAAATAAAAAATAAAAAATGATTGACAACTGCCAATATAGCATAGCCAATTAGCCATGTGATTAACGTGGTGTTTGGAACAACTTAGGCTACTCACAGTAGGACGGATTTAATTGGTCAAGCAATTTGGTCGACCCATATTGAAATCGGTCAAGCCTTATGTGGGCATGGAAGCAAATATCGGTCGAGGTGCAAAAATTGAAACAATCGGTCTAAATTAGGACCGAGTTTGCACATCACAAAAATAAGTTTTATATAGAAAAATGAATTTGGTCGTGTTTAAATCATCGACTTGTGACAACTGGTACGCTGTTCCGGTCATCTGGAGAAGAAAGTGAGTGGCGAGGGATGACCCGTCACGATCAATAATAGCCTTATTTTTTGAGTTAGGATGTTTGGTTTGAGAGTATGAATTTCATTCTTAATATAATTATTTGGTGAGTGGGTTTTGTTATTGATAATGGATATCAAACCACAAAATCAAGTATTTTCTAAACTCAATCAAAGGATATGAGTTTACAAACCCGTTCCTATATCCATACATATAGTGATTCTATTTTAGAGCCAAATGCTCCTTTAATTTAATATAGAAAACGTTTATAAACTCATTTTTTTGTTTTTGTATAAAGGAGTGTTTGGATGAGCTTACAAGCTTAAACTTATGTACTTATATAAACCGGTTTTGATACCTTTATTTTTGGCTTATCAACTTATGT
>OU343221.1:20244368-20340801 GCA_910596185.1 Chrysanthemum makinoi
TTTGAATGCTAGGACACAACTCCCTCTGAGGAAACTTAGGAGCTGAGTTCCAATGTGGAAACTGAACATTCAGTGAACTGGAGCACATGTTTATTTACATCCCAAGGTTGTGCTTTCGGAACACAACTGAAAGGAGGATGAAGTCTTTACTTCTTAATAGTTATTTTTCTTTGAAAAAGTGCTTGGAGGAGCATGAATAAGAGGAACCACCTATGTCAATGTGTTGAAGTTTTGCCTTCCAGGAAGCTTTGGACTTTTAGCTTTTACAACATTTATGAATTTGGATATGGACACATGCGTATGAATGTCAGGAGCTTTTAAGTGTTTGAAAACTTGTGTGTATTTTATCTTGAGGTATTCAAATGGGTTGAAGGGTTCAATTCTTAGAACACCCTGATTCTCGAATATTTGAAAGTGTAATTTACTAAGATGGAAATTCAATCCTCAGGACATTTTCATTTATGCACATGTTTTGCTTGATGTTTAATTTTCATGCGAAGGAAGTGAACTAAATTTGGGGAGGATTGTTGGAAATTTAGTGCACTTGTGGGAATAGTTCACACCTTGTAATGGGTTAGGAGGTACGAATTGTACACCCATAAGGTCCATGAACACCCTGACTCTTTTAGTGGTTTGTATTGATAGTGCTTGGTGAAAATCTTGTTGTGGTTACTGCCCGATTGTCAGTCATTTCCACACAAGCGGTACTTCCATTTGGATCGGTGTTTCCATCGGAAGTGGTGTTTTCCGGAAGTGGTGTTTCAGCAGTAGTGTTTTACTGCTTTGAAGCGGTGAAAGTGTTTCCACTGAGCGGATGTAACCACTTCGATAGCACTATGAAATCTTGATGAAAGTCTTGAAGAGCTTATGTAGCGGCTTTGACCTATTCAAGTAGCGGTTTCAAGCTGCTTAATGACCCGCGGTCGTAACCTACTGACTATAATGGGGATAATTATGAGGCTATTAATGGGCCGATTAATACTCATAATTCCATTGAATTGGCCAAGAGTATTATCCTATAAATAGGATATCTGATTATGCATGAAGAAGACACCTGAAAAACACAAAACACTTATAGCGCCAAGGGTTATTGAATGTGCCTAATTCCATAACTGCATTTGGTCTTATCCCAAGTAGATATTAAAATTACCTTAGGCATTAGGGTCGAATAGTTTACTTTGGAAAGTGATCACGATTCCAAGTGATATCATTAACCACCAAGTGGTATTTATTCTTCTGACCCACCTGTTTGTTTCTGGCGAGGAGCAGGTTGAGCATTTCTGCTGAAGTTGATTATCTTAACCCTGTTGCTGGGAGAATAACCGCCAACATCATCCGCGTATTGAAGGAGGCTAGTAACATTATTCCGCCTTGTAGCACTCTAAATATACCTTTTTCCACCGTGTAGAAAACTAGAAGGGGGGGTTGAATAGTTTACCAATTAAAACTTTGTTTTGAAACTTATTGTAAAGATCAATTGATATTGATCTTAGATATGTTAATGAAATATGCAAGCAATGTAAAAAGAGTAAATAAGGAAAGAAATGATCAAACCACGCAATGAGTTGTTTATAGTGGTTCGGTCTACAATGACTCTTTTTCCTTGCCCTACTCCACTCCTCGAGTCTCACCTCGAGTTTAACTCACTAGTCAACAAGCTCCAACGGCGGAAGAAACCTTTACACTTCTTTACACTATTTCGACACTAAGCTAGATGTCGAGTTCTTTCCAAGGGCAACCACCACACACAATGTATTATGAGGACTAAAATACTAACCACTCACACTCACAAGATTATGATGGTTTGATACAACAATGAAGATGAATCAACACAGATCATACAACACTAAACAAACAAGACTTCTAACTTCTCGTTTGAAGCTTGAATGTGACTTGATCTTCTTTTTGCTACAAAAGAGATCACTAATATGATATAAAACGAGTTAGAAAGGTTAGAGAGATATGTATGAGGTATGTTAGAAAGGGATGATAAACTACTTGGCTTGGCATTTCTATTTATAGCCAAATGGACGGGGGCGTCCACGGACCGCGGAACCCTTAAAAGGTTCCGTGTCTAATTGGTACGGCCGGTCGGCAGACCAAGATATCAAATCTATGCTAAAGTCAACTCTATCTAAGTGAGATTGTGCAAGATATGAAGAGTACAAATCCACACAAAATATCTAATGAAATCTTCCAATGATTTCCATGATGCATCACATGATGTCATATGTTGTATTTCTATTTTTAGAAATGTGCAAGTACTTAAGTAGTGTTTGGTTTTAAGAACCTAACACATTCTAAAAACTATTATCATACATAATGATTAGAGTCATATCAAGATGTTACTAATCATAAATGTAAATGCTTGAATGATGAATATATTGTTTGAAAAAGCTTGTTTTAATATCTATTAAACTTGACAAGCTTTAAGCTTTTATACAAATTAAATTTACTTTTGTCGTTAACAAAACTTAGGCAAAGATCAAAAATATAAATAACGTTTAATGATGATATTTGTATTAACAATCTCCCCCTTTTTGTTGAGGAAAATATAAATTTATTTTATAAAAGATACAAAGTTTTTCAAGAGTTATAAAAATATTAGTTTTAGAACTTGAAAAGGAAATGATAATGTAAGTGTATGATGTTTGACCTTTTTCAGAAAGTCAAAGTATTTACTAGTTGATGCATGATGTTTGACTTTTGGAAAGTCAAAATATGCATTGACTTTTTTGGAAAAGTCAAATATAAACAAGTTCTATATTTTCTCCCCCTTTTGTCTCAATAAAAGTAGAGGCGTCTTGAATGTAATGAGCAGAGCCATTATCTCCCTCTTGATCAAAGCTCCCCCTAAATTGGGTGCGTAATGGGAAGATACATGGATTGTGAAAATAAAAGCTACAAAAAATGTTAGTAATAATGATCATTCACAAGCATTTCCAAACACTATGTAAAAGCACCAACACTATAATAAAAACACTATTCATTAGTTAAAATTTTCATGAATAAAGATCATGAAATGGGAACACAATGATGTGTTTTAGTACAAGAAGAAAAATATAGAATAAGAAAACTAGAAATGCTAAGTCTATGACCATCCTAATTTGATGGTGGATGAGAAAGAGGCGTTGAGGCAAGGATATGATTGAGATGAACCTCATTTCTTCTTGAAAATCAAGGACCATAACCCGTGTCCTATCAACGGTTTGGGCCGTTTGCTCACAAGTTGAGCAACCATGCCTAGGGGGTAGTATGTTTGGGAGGTTGTGGTGGTGGAATGGTAGATGTGTGGGTGTTGGTGGAAATGTTTGGGGTGGTCATGATGGAAGCAAGCAAAGCGCTTTGCATTTGCATTGTCTCACTCAGTGAGTCCCCATGCCTTTGAATTTGTGGAGGTTGTGGAGTTCCGTTTGAATCTCCTCTCTAGTGGGATTGGCATCCCACATACATTCCTCAATGTCCTCAAGATGAGGGACATTGATGTGGGGGAGATCCCCATATAAAGGACCATGAATGTCTTTGTGAATAGGGTGGAAGAGAAGAGGTTTAGGCCCTAATGGGGCGTTTGGGTCAAAGGATGGAGGGTGACTCATGAGCCATCCGCTCAGTTGAGCCAAGGATGGCAATGGTGGTAGATGATTTGGCCTAGGAGGCAAGTCATCCAAGTCCTCCAAGAAAGGATTTGGTGAAGTAGGTGGAGTGGAAAATAACTCCATAGGAATGAGAGTTGGAGACCTTGGTGAAGGTGGTGAGGGTGTTTTGATGTTTGGATGGGTCTGGGTGGAGGTGATTGGGTGTTTTTGTTGGTGGTGGAGTTGTGATCACAATGTGTGATTGAGTAGGTGTGGCTAAGGTAAGGCTTGTATCATCTCGGATGGGAGATGAAATTGTGTGCGGAGAAGACTCGGATGAGGAGCTAAGGTTAACGAAGCAACAAGGCCTCACAATTCTAGCGGTCTTCTGCAAGGTTTTGGAGATGTTTTTGTCATTTTGACTTTGGTTTGTCTTTGCTAGATGATAGTAAGAATGAAGAAGGTGTGAGGATGATCATGGTAAAACCTCTCAATTTATAGAAGTGAAAATTATGGAGAAATGTGTTTGATTTGATGTTAAACCATTGAAGAGATGAGGTTCCTAATGATTTGGAAGTGGGTTGAATGCTAGTCATATCACCCAAGTCAAGCCATTCAAGAGAGATGGAGTGAAGAAGAAAAGATTTGCAATAAATGTGTTCTAATGAGTGGAATTTCCTAATACTCGAGATCACCCGCAGTTTGAAGGTACCAAAAATTTGGTTCCTTCCTTTATGCCAAAGGGCTCCTTGGGTGGATTCTTCAAATTTTTGAATTTTGGTGGGAAATGGATTTCTTATATACCTAAGTGAATTATACTAGTTCTAATAAGAGTATAAGCAAGTTAGGATTGACTTATAAGCATTGGATGGTAATTTGGAATCACGAAATAGTCAAAATTGAGAAAGTTACACTGAAGGATCCACGGCACAAAAATCATACACGTAGGAACCCTAAAAAGGGTGCCATCTGGTCGCACTTTATGCAGTCTGGCGTTACCAATTTACATAGCGGACGGTACCAAATTTATGGTGCCGTGTCGATCCGTAATCTTGAGAAAAATGGGCCAGTTACGTTTTAGGTGTCGGACTTTAGAACTGAAATTTTTCTCAAAAGGTGTTACACTAAACATTTCTAGTTAGGAAAAGTAAATAACACATGTATAAACATAGTGGAGCATAGATTTAGAGAAAGACTTTTTGATTTTCACATAAGAGTGAAAATGAGTAAAATTTGATAGCATACTTGTGCTATCCCCCTGCATAAGATTGTTAGCATTCACCATTGTTTCAGGTTATATTATCATCCTACATAATAAAAACAACGAAATTGTATCAAACATTAACGATACTGCATTGTTCCAAACACTCCTTAAAAGTACCCTTATTTGTCCAACTTCTTGTAAGTCTTGTTCATCATCCTACCAAGGCACTTGAATATTCCCTTAGTTTGCTTGAACTCCGCTGATTCATTCTCTATTTCGGGAAGAGACGCATAATACTCATGAGGGAAGCGAGAGCTTGGAAGAACATCCTCAGAGCTATTTGATGATGATGATGATGGAGTTGGAGGTTTTGCTCTCTTGCCTTTTTTCTTAGCAACTCGTGCATCACTCAAAGGTACAAAGATGTGAGGGATGAGCTCATAGTGTAGATGCATCCCTTTGGACTTGGTTGAATTGGTGCAAAGTTTCTATAGAGACGGGTGAGGAGCATTCGGTATGGAAAGCAACCGATCCTTGAGTTGGAATATCAATCATTCTAGCGATGTAGTAAGCTAAATTGAATGGTTGACGGGTGGACAAGTTGTAGAGCATATGACAAAGGCAAGCGTTAATGTGATCCCTATTTCCTATGGTGCTAATGACGTTGGCTCTAAGTAGCTCCTCCCATTTCTTAAATTCGGGCTTAAGTTCATTTAGCTCCATTCCATATGGATCTTGGTTTACTTCTTTTCCCTTTCGGGTAACTCGGGTTGTATCACTTTTTGGGTTAAAAAGGTGTTCACGGATGACATCCTTATCGGCCAAACGGGTTTGGTAGGGAAGAGAGTGGTCATTGATTGCATCAAGAGCGTGAGTGACCAACATCGTGTAGACACAAGTTCTTCGGTTGGGAATTCCTAACACTTGAGCAAAGTTGCCTAAGGTGATGGTGTAGTCGTTTTGATTGATTCTAAACCCATGAAAAAATTCATCATCGTCTTCCTCACTAAAGCCGGTCACACTAGCATAGAATTCTAACACAAACCTAGGACAAATTGTTTCATCGATGTCAAGAAGACAGTCGAATTGAATGGCGGCTAGTTCTTCACGAAGGTTGGTATTTTCAAGGAAGGATGAGTGAATGGTTCTACCCTCATGGAAATACCTTGATTCTAGACCCTAAATATTTCTACTTGTTCCTTGGTAAGTCCTTTGGTTTTGTGGTGTTTGGGAATGTAGTTAAGGGTGTCTTTGTGATCATAGAATCTTGCGGCTACCATGGTTATTCCTAAGGACAAGAGTTAATATGTTAAAATATGAGAATAAGTTTTAACGTTTTTGGTTCTAGTGTGTGCCTATATGAAAACAATTTCGAGTTGCGGTTATCTCGACTCATTTTATGCACAAAATGGTTTTAGAGGGGTGTTTGGCAAATACCATGAGATAACCCAAATGCTCCTAATTCAATGTGGCTTCATTTGAATATACCCGGGAATGCATATTAGTTATGCAATACCTTTAGTATTCAAGAGCATGCAAGTGATGAAAATTTAACGTTTCTTATTTGTATTAGCAATGAAAAAATTGTTTTCCTACAAGTGAGAAGCTTTTCAAAACTTTTGACATGGGGTGTTTGGTTGTTTAAATAAGGCCTTATATTCATTATCTATCAATTAGTGGGAAGTGTTAGGAACATGTTTATTATCAAGTGTAGGTCATTACATTTGTAATAGGTCGTTAATAATTATGGTTTATAAATGTTTGTAATTAGTTTCACAGCTCATGTAGTAAGCCCATGAGCTGTTATAGAAGGTTCTTCTAGAACCAAGGGGAAACACCCCTACTTATGTAAACACTATAAATACCCCCTCCCTAGAAGGGAGAGGGTGTTGGTTCTAATTGCAATTATCATTTTCATTAATACTTCATTAGTTCCTTCCACTTTCTCTCACTAAAACTTTCTCTCTCTAGAAATACATATTGATGTGATAATATGATGACCTAACAAGTGGTATCAAGAGCCAAGAGATAATTTAGGTTAATATTGATTAGATTTAATAGAAATCCGTACTTAAAACGTGTTTTTAGATTGTAATTTATGGACTTTTTGGACTTGAATACGTGTTTTCTGCGAGGTTTCTGCGCATTTCTCATGAGTTTTGGCGAGTTTGGCGAGTTAGCCATGAATTTTGGCGAGTTTCTCATGAGTTTCTGCGAGTTTCTCCTTGAAGTTTGGCGAGTTTCTGTTTAAATTTCTGCTAGTTTGCAGTTTGGCAAGTTTCTGCTTGTGTTTCTGCGAGTTACTCCTTGAAGTTTGGCGAGTTTTTGTTTGAATTCCTGCGAGTTTCTTTGAATTCTGGCGAGTTTCTTGAATTCCTGCGAGTTTCTTTGAATTTTGGCGAGTTTCTTTGAATTCTGGCGAGTTTCTTTGAATTCTGGCGAGTTTCTTGAATTCCTACGAGTTTCTTTGAATTTTGGCGAGTTTCTTTGAATTCTGGCGAGTTTCTTTGAATTCTGGCGAGTTTCTTTGAATTCCTGCGAGTTTTCTTTGAAGTTTGGCGAGTTTCTTTGAATTCTGGCGAGTTTCTTTGAATTCTGGCGAGTTTCTCTCTGCGAGTTTCTTTTGGCGAGTTTCTCTCTGCGAGTTTCTTTTGGCGAGTTTCTCTCTGCGAGTTTCTTCTGCGAATTTCTTTTGCAAGTTTCTTCTGCGAGTTTCTTCTGCAAGTTTCTTCTGCGAGTTTCTTCTGCAAGTTTGGATTTCTGCTACTAATCTACATCAACCTAAACAACATCTATCCTTTAAAGATCCATAACACATCATCAAAAAAAGAAAAAAAAAAGAGTTTTTTGGCGGGAAAATTTGAGTAAATTTTAATTTCTAGGGGAGACTAAACGTTCAATTTTTACGCGAAATTCAAATTTTAGTTTAACTGTGAAAATTTTGGTCAAAAATTCAAATTTTTGGCTCAAATTAATTTTGGTTTAAATTTTGCGTCAAAATTTTCAAATCTCAAAATTTTCTTCTAACCTTAAAATTGCATTTTATAGTGAATTTCAAATTTTGGGGAGAAAATTGTTCATAATTATTTTTGGAAGGAAAATTAAAATTCACTATATCAATGTCTCTAATGCTTTCACAAATCTCTTCACCTTCCATCTACTGCTTAAAACCTTCTTCACCAAACCTTGCTACTGATGATTCTGAAGATCCATTTGTGGAATTAAACAAAATGATGTTCTTGACTAAGATGTTCTCACAATTTAAGAATTCAAAGAGTCAGACTTCATCTGATCCCCAAATCAAGCATTAGTGCAAGGTGAAAGAGTTGATGTACAAGGAAGGAATGCTCAAAGGCTTGTCAAGAATGATGAGAATCTGCAAATGTCATTCTGGACAATGAGGTTGTAGCATGGAAAGCAGGATGACATCAACAGATCTGGGGAAGATATCATACCCAACTATGACACCGAGCCCAACTTTGATGAAGAACAAATGGTTGAGGAAGATATCGTTCCCACCTATGACGAGCCTATCTTTGACAAAACGGATGGTTGAGGTACAATCTACTGTTGTTCATACTCGAATGTGAAACAACCGAAGCAACTGGTCAATGAAGGAGAGGTTGACGGCGTGTTGCACAATGTCCAGAAAACTGTCTCATGAATGAGCCCTTACTTGCAAACAATACAACTGAATCATCAAATCAAATTCTTGAATCTGAAAACATTCTTCTCAAAAAGACCATTGCTAAATTTCAAAAAGATTTTTCAAAACTAGAGGCACATTGCAAATCTCTTGAACTTAAAATGCAAAGTAATCATGTGGATACTTTAGTAAAAGAAAATGAGCATTTAAAGGCTCAAATTCAAGCAAGGGGGCTGCGCATGTTTGCTTACAAAATAAATTGAGAAGATTAACTGGAAAGAGTGTGGATACTAAGTTTACAAAACCAACAATCTTGGGGAAATCGTCACTACAACCAATCGAAACCAATCAGTAGTTAAACAACCAACTTTTAAATCAGAACGATCAAAACCTTCAAAACCGGTTTGCCTCCCAATTTGTTGAGAATAATCATTTGTCAAATCCAGTCACTCCACATTCTTGGCCTAAGGGAAATGCTTCTCTCTCTATTAAACCTCAACAAATAGCTGCACCTAGCTCTTCTAGGATTAGTTCAAGAACAGTGTCTAAACCGAGCATTAACATTAAAAATTCATATGATTCACATGACGCGTACAAGAACTATGATCTAGAAAAGGCTAGGAAAAGGGCACTACTCCTAAAAGATGGAATCTTAGGTTCACGACCTAGTGTGATGCCTTCGAATATGTTGCATAACGCTGCTTGTAGTTGCAAACCAAAACCTAAGTTTAATAAACAAACAGTTAGAAATAAACCCGTTGATCTAAACGTAAAATTTTAGAAACCTAATAGGTGGATCAATATAGGTGAGACTCTTCCCAAAGAAGTTTCAACATCCCCTAGATCTAACCTTCGATGGATTCCAACGGGTAGAGTTTTCAAAACTGTTGGTCTTAGGTGGATTCCTACAGGAAAGATACTAAGTATTTGCACCATAACAAGTGTGAAACCCTCTACATCCATCCACAGGGCAAGAAAGGAAATTATCAAAATAGTCATTGGTGTCAAGAAGATAATTGACACTACATCTTTATGCTTCTAACATCTGGAACCAGTTACACTTGGGGATCCATGTTTTCTCTATCTTGCCCCCTCCTACTTTCTATACAGTACAACAAATATGGCTTCGAATAATTCAGTTTGGACCCGCACTTGCTATATATGGCTTCTGAGCAAAACGCTTAGGACCCGCATCCAATCGTCTAAACTTTCCTTCTTCAATTTGTTCCACCCATGGAATTCACTCGTCAACAATTGGAAACTTTGTTTGCTCCTCGTTTGATGAGATTCTGAAAGTAGTGCTCCAGATGTATCGACTGTTTCCGTGCACACCACGACATAATCCAATACCGATACACCTGCTCCACAACAACAACTGTTGCACCAGATGCACCGTGATGATTCTCAATCAAGAAGAACACATTGCATCCAACACTAACACGGTGATGAATCACAAAATCAAGAAGTACCCGCACCCGCAGATTATGACGAAAATGCTTTCTTCAATCCATTTGCTCCGGCTCCAACCATTCCGGACATTGGCGAGTCGTCTTCACGCAATTTGGAACCGTCTAATATGCATGCAACATTCAATCACCACCCTTCGACACATAAATGGGCCGAAAGATCATCCCTAGTAAATGTGATTGGCGATCCTAACTCCAGTTATGACAGACAACGACTTCATACGATGCTTTGAAACTTGTGTTTATACACTCACTGTTTGTCAAGATGAACCACGAAACATCAAAGAAGCTATGACATATGACAATTGGATTGAAACAATGCAGAAGAGAGTTGAATCGGTTCAACGTCTCGAAGTCTGGGTACTTGTTCCAAGACCAGATGGGATTTATGTCATTGGACTCAAATGGATCTGGAAAAACAAAAGATGGATCTGAAGGCAATGTTATACGCAACAAATCTCGTCTTGTGGCTAAAGGGTATTCTCAAGAAGAAGGAATCGATTATGAAGAATCGTTTGCACGATGCTTCGGCTTGAAGCTGTACGGATATTTACGGCATATCTGCACACAGAATATCACAGTTTATCAGATGGATGTGAAAACGGCGTTTCTGAATGGTCAACTCCGTGAAGAAGTTTATGTGGGTCAAACAGACGGGTTCGTTGATTCAGAACATCCTAACTACGTGTTAAGCTCAAAAAGGCTCTTTATGGCCTTAAACAAGCCCCACGGGCCTGGTGCGACAAACTGTCAAATTTCTTCTCGCTCGGTTTACCCAAAGGCTGTTGATCAACATTTTCATTCATGTCACGGGAGGAGGATATTTTGATTGTTCAAATTTATGTTGATGATATCATGTTTGGTTCAACACATAAAAAGTATTCAAACGCTTTTGCAAAATTAATGAAACAAAATTTTGAAATATCAATGATGGGTGAACTAAAGTTCTTAGGACTTCAGGTTTATCAATCTCCCCGTGGCATATTTCTAAATCAGTCCAAATATGCTCTTGAAATCTTGAAGAAACATGGAATGACCAGTTGTGATACTTATAACACACCTATGTGTGCAACCTCACCAAAGCTGGATGCTGATTTACATGGGAAAATTATTGACCCTACAAAATACCGAAGTATTATTGGGTTTCTCATGTATCTAACAGCCGCAGACCGACATGTATTTGTTGTATATTTTTGCTCCCGTTATCAGTCAAGACCAACTGAAAGACACCTCAATGAGGCTAAAAGAATCCTTCGCTACGTAAAGGGAACCATTCACTTGGGAATCTGGTATCCAGAAGGATTCTGTTTTGTCGCTTTTTAGATGTTGATCCGCAGGGTGTTTAGATACCGCAAAAGTACATCGGTGGTGTTAGAGTTCGGAGATAAACTTGTATCTTGGCAGTCAAAGAAACAAGACTGTACATCTATGTCATCAACAGAAGCAGAATATGTTGCCATGTCAGCATGCGTGCTCGGATAATTTGGATGAGATCACAACGATGGACTCTGGTTTTGTATTCGACAAGATTCAAATGTACTGTGACTCCAAGAGTGCCATTGCAATCTCCTGCAACACGGTTCAACATTCCAAGTCAAAGCATATCGCTCTCTGATATCATTTCATCAAAGAGCATGTTGAAAAGGGTACAATTGAACTATACTTTGTGGGTACTCAATATCAATTGGCGGATTTGTTCACCAAAGCTTGCCACGGGTTTCTTGAGGCTTGTCAAAATTGGTGGTATGCGGTGTTTGACTCCAGAAGATCTGGAAAATTTACTCAAACGTTCTTAAAACGTCAAACATCAAAGACATTTTCTTTGTAAATACTTATTTCAAAATCAAAATACAAAAATATAAAATCTTTCAAAACCCAACAAAAAAAAATAAAAAATAAAAAATAAAATAAAAAAAATAATAAAAAAAATTCTTACAAAAATTAGGATCAATAAAACGTTTTTTTTTTATAGTTAAGGGTCTAATTTTGTCAATAAGAAAAGTCACACCTAATAAAAGTCTTTTATTCACATTATTAAACTCATAAGTCTTCTTTTCAACATCTCATCTAATCTGTCAATAAGAAAAGTCACATCTAATCTGTGAATCTGTAAATAAAGATTGATCAGTTGGAATCGACCAGTTGCGATTATCACAAGTTTGCAATTATCATTTTTTTTTTTGTGAGTTAGGAATTACAATCACAAGTTTGCGAGTTTGAATTTTGTGAGTTAGGATATTATATTTGTTTTGCGAGTTAAGAATTTTTCTGCAAATGGGTCTGTGAGTTTGCTTATGAAATTGTGAGTTTGTTTTTTTTTTTTAATTTTGCTAGTTTCTGAATTGTTTTTGAGTTAGGAAAGTAATAATCCCAAGTTTGCGAGTTTCTCAATTTTCTAAAATGATTTTTTGGCGAGTTTGCAGATTGTATGGTTTTGTGAGTTAGAAATTTTATATTTCAAAGTTTTTGCGAGTTTGCAAGTTTGAATTGTTGCGAGTTTGCTTATGAATGTCTGGCGAGTTTGCCATGTTTATGAATTCTTGCAAGTTTGTGAAGTCTTGCGAGTTAAATTTTTCCATGAGAGCGAGTTTCAATTTTTCTGTGAGTTTACAATTCTTGTGAGTTTGCAATTCTGTGAGTTAGAAAGATTTTCTTGCGAGTTTGAAAATCTGTGAGTTTGAATTCTTTGTGAGTTAGGACTTATATTCTTCAAGTTTTTGTGAGTTTGATTATAATCTTGTGAGTTTGTTTTTTTTAAATATTGGCGAGATAGGTTTGTGAGTTTGGTTATGATATTGTGAGTTTGCTTAAAATCTTGTGAGTTACAAAAGTAATGTGATTTCTTGTGAGATAAGAAATTTTTTTAAGTCTTGTGAGTTACAAAATATTTTTTGCAACTTAAGAAATTTTTGTGAGTTACAAAAAAAAATTTTCTGTGACTTAGAATATTTTGTGAGTTTCAAAATTCTTTTGTGACTTAAAAAAAAAATTGTGAGTTTCAAAATATTTTTGTCACTTAGGAAATTTTTTTATGAGTTACAAATTTTTTCTGTGACTTAGAAAACAACATTCATTGAAATTTTCAAACAACATTCATTGATTGCGTTTTTCTTCAAACCTTGAGCTCGAATTATCACATGCATTTTCACATAACAGTTAATAATATGGCTACAATTCGGCTCAAGAAGGCTATCTCTCAAATATGTTATCGTATTTGAGGGGGAGTACTTTTGTCTAAAGAAAACAAAATCTCATTCCACGAAAGGACCCTGTGGTACGCTTCAGTGCCTCAATCCTAATGAAAGGAGCGAAAGCTTCTTAACTGTTTGCAAAACAAAAACTCTTTGTTCAAAATCAAATGTTCTTGAAATCCATTTCTTTCCAAATGAATTTCCAATGCCTCAAAAAGCATATTTTAATCAACATGTTTTTCAAAAACAACATTCATATGCTATTTTTGAGGGGGAGAAATGTGATTAAAATTGTTGATCAGGAAGTTATGGAATCTCATAACGTGCTCGACTCAGACATCACCAATGAATTGACGATCTTTGAATGTCATTAATTGAAAAGATTTGTCTTCCAAGACTTATCTTAGTAGAATGTACCAATCCGAGACACTTTTGATTGACATGAACTTTGACGGGTCTAACCTCCTTTTCAAGGAGTGTTTACATCTTCAAGATAGTTATTAGAGCTAGTTGTCACCTAAAAGCTGATAATGGAACTCTTTAACTATACAATGTAAACCTGCCATGGGAATTGTCAATCAGAGTCGATCAATTCAAAAGTCGAACTCTACCCTCTCTGCAGATTTAGTCAAAACTCATAAGCACATGTGGAGGGAGTATTTCGAAAAACCAAAACTCTCAAGGTGTTACCAAAACATGTTTTTCATTATAAACATCTTGAGAGATTTTCAAGAAAAGGTTTTTGTGGTAACATAGGATAGTCATGGAGTTAAAAGGTGACTAAGTTTAGGAATAAGCGTCCTATGATCCGGAGCGGAGGGATCTACCCAGGACATCACAAATAGTTAGTATTTAAGTCCTTAGGTATGATTGAAGGAGAGAATAGAATCGGAGAAAGAATGAGTTGAAGAATTAAAAAGAAAAGGCTAAAGAAAAGGGTGAAAAGAAATAGTCCTCCAAATTATTCAACTTAGACAGGGGAACCGGGTTCAATTCAAATGCTATTGGTTGTCACAAGATGACACCGGTATTGAAGACAAAGTCGTCATGGACCCATGACGCAATGCACTAAACCTTCTAAGCCACTCAAGTTCTCTCCAAAGAGCTTGTTTCATTCTCACAGGGAACCCTACGTAATCTATCGACTCTCTCTTAGAGATTGTTGGTATTGAAGAAAGAGACCCTCTCCCTAGTCTCCGCTTAGGAAAATCAATGCGCACTAATCGAGTCTAGAGCCATGAGATTCATCAAAAGATCTCTTAGGAACACCTAATATCTCATCACTTGATTGTTCAAACAATATGGACACAAGTGACATATTCGAGTCCTCGCAGATCTTAGCAATCTGCCAGAACATTTATGAGAGGATTCACTATTGTGATCCTCAGTGATTGAATGGAAATTCTGCCAGGGGTCAACATCAAACACCCTGACAGCGGTCACTTTAATGTCCTTGTGGGTTACGCTTAGTGTTCGCGGTGGTCTCAACGGTCTACATGTCGTGGAGTGATACCTCGGTATACTCCGCGGCTCACAACGACAGTGAAGATATTGAGTACAGGGGAAGTTCTAGCAAGTATCCGATCGAGATTCGTCAAAGATCGTGCCGCGACCCGGATGTACTTGTACAAAATATCAAACTCTTCGTCGAAAACTTTATTGCTAACTGTTTTATGCGGTGCGTATCACAGACCATAACCACCATCATTACTATCAACAGTTCATTTCCACATGCTCATACATACATCAGAAAGACATTCTCATCAAAGATCTAAGCAAAGAAAAGTTCAACAAAATTTCACTTCAAAGTCAGAAAATCAGAAAAGTCACAAGTCAAAGATTAGAGATAAAGAATGTAAACTTCACATGTATGGATCACAAATTTCACAGGAAGTATGAGCATGTTGGAAAAAGACGTAAAAGCACCAGAAACAAAGATGTTGATAAAAGGCAGATTTCACAACAAGAAGAACAAAGAACAAAGATGCAAAGAATCAAAGACGTCACAAGCTATGAACGCCAAAGAAGTTCAAGACGTCAAACGACCTAAGCAAGACAACAAATGATGACCAACCCTTAGGGGGAGATTGTTAGGAACATGTTTATTATCAAGTGTAGGTCATTTCATTTGTAATAGGTCGTTAATAATTATGGTTTATAAATGTTTGTAATTAGTTCACACTCATGTAGTAAGCCCATGAGTCTGATGATAGAAGGTTCTTCAAGAACCAAGGGAAAACACCCCTACTTATGTAAACACTATAAATACCCCCTCCCTAGAAGGGAGAGGGTTGTTGGTTCTAATTGCAATTATCATTTTCATTAATCATTCATTAGTTCCTTCCACTTTCTCTCACTAAAACTTTCTCTCTCTAGAAATACATGTTGTTGTGATAATATGGTGACCTAACAGGAAGCATGATTTGTTTATGCAATATGATAATGTAGTACCTAATTTCAATGACTAGTTATGTATTTTGCCAGTTGAATTCATATTTGGTATAAAAGCATACATAAAACCCCATGTAATGATTTGTGATAGTTTTGTGCACAAATAAGAATCCTAGACTCAGAATTAAGAGATAAAATGGAGTTAGGATACTTACAATGATGTTATCTTCAGTGATTAGTGAGTGGGAAGGTGACAATAATGAGATTGGTTTAAGTTTTACACGTTTTGGTAAAGTGGGTTTTGAGGAAGATGATGATTTGTATATAGCATTTTTGCTTCTGTAGACACCACGGACCAGACGGCACCAAATATTTGGTTCCGTCGTGTTGTCGTTTGGTTAATGCGTGGCTACAGTAGCAGGTACAAGACAAAATTGTTTAGTTTTGACTATTCTAATGTTTTGGGCTATGTTTATCCTACATGTTTGGTTCCATTAACCCTAAACCAAGTCTAAGAAGATTAAAAGGTTCTCGTTTAAGAGGCTTAGTTAAGATGTCGGCAATGTTGTCTTCGGATGATACTTTCTCGATTGAAATGTTTCCTTTTTAACATTGTCGCGAAGTGATGGCGGATTTCAATATGCTTTGCGAGCATGTTGAACGGGATTCTTGCTGAGATCGATGGCTCCTTTGTTGTCGCAAAGTATCACAATGTCGTTGAGATGAATTCCGTAATCTCACGAGCTTGCTTCATCCAAAGAGCTTGTTGACATGCTTTTCGTGAGATGTACTCGCTCATAGTTGAGATGGCCACGGCCGTTTGCTTCTTTGCAAACCATGAGGTGAGACAATGTCCAACAAAAGTGCAAATAGCACTTGTACTTTTTCTATCGGCATAGTCACCGGCATGATCCGAGTCGGCATACACTATGGTTTCTACACCCGTTCCTTTGGGATACCATAATCCTAAACACGTTGTTCCTTTAATGTATCTAAAAATCCTTTTTAAGGCTTCTAAGTGTGATGCCTTTGGGTTTTCTTGAAAGCGAGCACATAGACAAACACTAAACATAATGTCGGGTCTACTAGCCGTAAGATAGAGTAGGCTACTAATCATTCCTCTATATTTAGTGTTATCTACGGATTCACCTTCCTCATCCTTGGTGAGTTTAGTGTCCAGGACATGGGTGTCTTAGTTGGTTTGGAATCTTCAAGACCAAATTTCTTAAACATGTCTTTTATATATTTAGATTGGTTAAAAAATATGCCATCTTCTAGTTGTTTTATTTGAAGTCCTAGAAAAAAATTTAACTCACCCATCATACTCATTTCAAACTTGTCGTGCATGATTTTAGAGAAATCATCACATAATTCTCGACAAGTTGATCAGAATATAATGTCATCAACGTATATTTGAACAATGATAATATGTGATTCCTTTTTCTTGGTAAAAGAGTATTATCTACTAATCCCATAGTATATTTGTTATCAATAAGAAAAGTCTTAAGTCGGTCGTACCAAGCTTTTGGTGCTTGCTTAAGACCATACAACTGCTCTTGAGTTTGAAGATATGATGTGGTTTCTCAAAGTCGGTGAAACCGGGAGGTTGAGCAACATACACTTCTTCGTTAATAAACCCATTAAGAAAGACACTTTTAACATCCATTTGAAATAATTTAAAATCATAGGCACATGCATAAGCAAGCAATATTCTAATAGACTCAAGCCTAGCTACCGGTGCATAAGTTTCATCATAATCAATCCTCTCTTGTTGATTATAACCTTGCGCTACAAGCCTAGCTTTGTTTCTAGATACTATCCCATTTTCATCCATTTTATTTCGAAAAACCCATTTTGTTCCAATTATAGTTTGATCTTTAGGTTTTGGAACTAATTTCCAAACATCATTTCTAACGAATTGGTTTAACTCTTCTTGCATGGCAATTACCCATGATTCATCTTTTATTGCTTCATTTACGTATTTCGGTTCAATGGTGGATACAAAACAAAAATAGTTACTTTGATTTTGGGCTTGTGACCTTAAGGTTCTTTGATTTAGTTGTCCTATGACCTTGTCTAACGGATGACTCTTAGATTCTTTGATGTTTATAATTTCTTAATTTAATGGTTCATCTTCCTTGTTATTATTAATTATTTCTTGACCTTCTATCATTTGACTTTCAACTAAGTCATCATCTACCAAAGGTGATGTCTTAAAGGGAGGTGGACTTTCGTCGAATGTTATGTTCAACGATTCCTCGACTATCATTGTTTCTTTGTTTAGGACAATGTAAGTGTGACAACTCGTAATTTCAGGTCATTTTACAAACTTTGAAAATTTACTATTCATCTCGGGAATTTACTATTCATCGTTTTTTAAGTCGATTTGATATTCTGAGAACTTATTTCCAAAATTTACTATTCATGAAACACTATTCATTCCTGGAGAAAAATCGCTATTCATGCTTCACTATTCATCATTTGTCGTAAACTAGGTTTACGAGTATCAAATACGCGTAACCTGGAGGGTTAAGCTGCGTATTCATGAACAATCATTGAGGACATTTCATATAGACTGGAATTAGTCTACATATCATTAGTAACATCATTTCATATCAATATTATGCATGGGTTTGCATTTTTCATTTAACGTATATTTTTCTATTAAATAAACGCTGTCACTTAATCATTTATTTTGAACGCTTGATCCGACACTTTCAAAAATTATCCTAATATATTTTTATACTCATTTTAAGACTATAAAAATTATATTATTAGTTTACCCGATGTTTTAAATTTATTTGGTATATAAATTGTTATGTATATATATTTACGACGGTTTTCGTAAATACTACTCGATAATTATTATTTCACTAAATTTTTGTAAGAAATGTATTTTTATAATTTTATGACATCGATATATTTTATTTTGTTCCGTTAAAATCGATTTTTAGCAAACGCTACATTAAATAATTACTTTATTTGTCAATTATACACTACAATTATAATGTAATATATTTACTTATTAAATTGTCACCGCTTTTCTTCTTTTGTTTTACTCTTGCCGACAATAACATGACTCAACACAAATGACACAAAAATCCAACTAGACTAGCACATACATAAAGTAGATTAGATATGTTGTTTACTACAATTATTATTACTAACAAATCATCAAATCTTTTCCCCAACTAACCCATTGTCGACCACTTCCCCCATTAGTTATCTTTTTTTATAAAAATCTTGACAAAAAGGACACCCACTCAAAAAGTCACTAGATACTTGCATATTATATAAGAGTTTTAATAAATAAAAACACCTACAAACTCATTTTTAAAGGTGTAAATGCAAGAGCTTTTCTTTTTATCTCATGATGATCGGCCAAGTCTCAAACAAGAAGAGGAATTCATAAATTTCTCAAGATCATGTATTAATCAAGTCTTATAAGTAATCTAGTTAAGGTTTTGAAATAAAAACCTCAAGATTAATTAAGTTTCTAGCTTAAAAACTCTTCAATCACTCAAGTAAGCTTCTAATAATTTTTACTACTCTTTTGTAATCTTACTTGAGTTATTTTTATCATTCTAGTAGAAATCATGCAAGTATCATATGTATTTATACCATTTTATTTGTTTTTAGTACTTATAATGAATATAAATTATTCTATAATTAATCTCTTGAAACATATCATTTTTGATGATGTCTAGGAACCCATGACACCCTAAGAAGGTGTATGGTAGGTTTAGAATAACTTTGGTGTTGATTTGAAGTGGTTAAAATAAGTATTACGCTAGAAAAATCAATTTCGACAACTATAAAATAGAGTCGATCAATTTTGCTAAGTCTTGAAATTTCGACAGTTTGTAAAATATTTTGGGCTAGATATTCAGAAAATATACTTTAAAAGCAAAACGCGTGGTCGAAACTGAACGGGTTAAAAATGGATTTATAACGAAGAAGTTATGCTATTTTCAAGTTTATCGGCAAGAAAACTATATTTTCAAAAATTAGGTGCTGTCCAGAATTTTTCATAGGTCAAAAATGAGTTTTAAACCTTATCTAAATGAGTCGATTTATCAAAAATATATTAGTACATATTATCACGATTCCGAGGATATAAAGAACGTAGAAAACGGACCTATAGCGCTAAAGATATACATATTTGAAAACCGACGTTCACAACTTATTTCCTTCAGCTTTTACCAAAATATTTTCTAAGTGTTGAAGCTGTCTTTTCGGGTACCCATGTTTGGAGCTGTTTTTCTCAATGATCGAGTCAGTTTTAGTAATAGAGTACCTCTGAGTAAAAGTTAGTACACCTGGTCTACTTTCCAAAATGTCGGCCGTTCTTCAAACGGATTTATAACGAGTAACTTATAACCTCTCAAACTTTCCCAAAAAATGCCCAGAAACTGTATTTTTAGCCCGACTACCTCACTTCACCATCATTTTTCTTTATGATTAAGACTCGTATGGACAAAAGTTCAGTGTTACGACTTTTAGATAATGTTACAAGCTCTCCAAAACCGCTGAGTTGGTTTTCTAACACGCGATATTCACTATTTTACGACTAGCTTTCCGAGGCTACTTAGTCACTTTCATGAAATATCAAAGTACATTATTTTGTGACAAAAAGCTATAATTTCTTAATAAATCACTAAATGATTATCGTAGAATATCAATTCAACGTAAATACTTGTAAAGTAATTTATAAATTGTCAAGACGTTATAAGATTATTTCTCGATGATAACCTTTATTTTCAAAACTGCCTGAAGTGGTATATAGATTACATATGGATTTGCATATGCGATATATATTCATAAATTATAATAGATCATATCATTCATATTAGGTTGCAGATAGAGTTTGCACCTCATTTTGATGTAATACCCACTTTTGTCATCATAATCATTGTATCGGTGAGTTTTCATAGCCCACTTTTATTCAAGTTTATACATTATTTCAAACTTACAGGGGAGAATACATTGCACATCATTTTATTCACGAGCCCAGTATATTCAAATTCATTACATTGCTTAAGTTACCTCATTGCCAATTGAATGTCCCCATTACATAATCATGAACCGTTAATTCGGGCGAGGGTGAGTGAATAGATCTATTGAGGAGTGACTCTCCATCAGGGTTGAGTGGTCCCAGTGGTCAAGCGGATGCATTTCATTTAATAACATTATTTGAGTTGTTTGGCAAACATGACTCTGTTGGCGAACATCATGAGCAAGCGATCTAGCTTAGTCATGTGCCTATAGCAATTGTAACATTTTTATGTGACATATTTGTCATACATGGCCTATACTTGTGGTGGTCGTATAAAACATTTACATAAACTCTATGAACTCACTCAACCTTTGTGTTGACACTTTTAGCAATGTATTTTTAGAATTATCTAAGGCATATACTTCAAGGCATGCATAAGGATTTATCATAGTCGCGGTGTGTGGCGTCTCACATGGATTTTATGCACTTTAAAACTTATCGTTTGGGTTGCAATAAACTTATTTCCGCATACATTTTGATTTTCATTTGGGACCTATACTTTTAAACTCTCGATTGTTTTATTAAATCCAACGATGTGTTTTTCTAATTGACATTTTAGATTAGATTCAATATGCTTGTGATTGTGATGCTATGGAGATGGATTAAACCCATGGAATTCCATTAAATTTGCAAATCATTGTAATTTGTTTTTGGACAATGTAAGCTTTTACTAGTTTGAGAGTAACCAAGAAATACACCTTCATAAGACTTTGGGTCAAACTTGGTGAGATAATCCTTAGTATTAAGAATAAAGCATTTACAACCAAAGACTCTAAAATATCCTAACGTTGGCTTTTTACCTTTATAAAGTTCATATGGTGTTTTGTTTAAGAAAGGACGTATTAAGACTCTATTCAAAATATATGTAGAAGTGTTGACGGCGTTACACCAAAACTTTTGAGGAATGTTTTGTTCATTAAGCATTGTTCTACTCATTTCTTGAATTGTTCTATTTTTACGTTCTACTACTCCATTTGATTGAGGTGTTCGTGGAGCGAAAAAGTTATGTGTTATACCATTTGTATCACAAAAGTTTCCAAATTGAGTTTCGTTGTCAAATTCACGACCATGATCCGTTGGATCGACACAATTTTGACACCTAGAAGATTTTGAATTTTCTTGCTAAGAATTTCAAATTTATCAAAAGCTTCATTTTTGTTTTTCAAAAATAACGTCCAAGTAAACCTTGAGTAATCATCTACTATGACCAAAGTGTATAAGTTGCCTCCATAGCTTCTTATAGCGGATGGTCAAAACAAGTCCATATGTAATAATTCTAGACACTTAGATGTGGACACCATATTTTTAGATTTGTGACTACTATGGGTTTGTTTACCAATTTTGCAAGCGTCATAAAAGTGTTGGTCATATTTTAGTTTTGGTAAATTTCTAACTAACTCTTTTGAAGATAGGTTTTGTATAAGTCTCATATTAGCGTGACCTAAGCGTCTATGCCAAAGAGATGAGCTATCGTCTAATGTTGTTAGGCAAAGTTTGTCATTATATGTTTTATCTATTTTCATGGCGTATATGTTATTTTTCCTAACTCCTTTAGCTATGGTGATACCATCTTTTAGTATTTTACTACCATTTTCATCAAATAGTACTTTATACTTTTTATCACATAGTTGGCTAATACTAAGTAGATTAAATCCTAACCTATCCACATGAGCAACATTTTCAATAGTTAGGGAGTTATGAGCAATCGTACCTTTGCCAATAATTTTGCTTTTGAGATTGCTACCAAAGGTGACATTACCTCCGTCATACTCTTGGTATGATGAGAAGAGACTTTTGTTGCCCGTCATGTGTCGTGAGCATCCACTATCTTTTATCCATTCATCGGGTTCCAATCCAACTTTCAAGCATACCTAAGAAGCAAATAACTCAAGCATTTGGTCCCCAATATCTCATGGGTCCGTTTGGGTTAAACATACCATTTATTTGATTCATGTATGGAAACGATGGGTAAGAGTTCCATGGCATGTAATCTGGAGTTTGATATGGTCTAGGAAAGTTTTGATTCCAACCGTTGTGTTGGTAGTTGGGTTATACGTTGTGGTTGCTCTTAGGAAAGGGGCATTTGGCAAAAGGAGTTTTATATCGTTGTTGAGTAGTTTTTGATCTAAATTCATTTTTGACAAGTCCTACTCCTATGTAACAATGGTTTTAGTTTAACATTATCATTGGTTTTCTTTGTTACTTTAACAAATTCAGTGCGGTCCGTATTGCGAACATTACGTTCTGCGAAGTACCCACGGCACCATTTTACAACGGACGGAACCCTTATTTTGGTTCCGTCTGGTCCGTCGTCTTATCTTTGCAGCAATTTTGACAAAATGTTCGTCCTTTTCGGCCGTTTTGTTTTGACTCTTTGGAATTAATACTTCATTAAAACCTAGCCCATTCATGTCTCATGGTGTTTTATGAATTTTAACTATTTCATCGGCAAGAGCGATGTTCTTGTTAAACCTTTTAAATTTAGAATTGTTTTGGATTAAAACATCTTGTGTGAGCTTTAGTTTTTCTATTTCAAGTTTAAGCTCTTGACATGATTTACAATCATCGTCATTTGCTTTTCCTTTTCTAGTCGTTTTGCTTTTCTTTTAACTCATAAACTTCATTTTCCAAAAATTCCTTTTTGGTTTTAAAATTTTTTTTTTTAGTTATGATTTTTAGACTTAGCTCACACAATTGATTATATTGTTTTTGCAAAGTGTCATCATCAATAGAAGAATAAGAAGAGTCGGAAAGTACCTCATTTGACTCATGTGCCATTAGAGCGATCTCTTCCTTGCTTGATTCTTCATCGTCTTCACTATCACTCCAAGCACCACTTACAAAAGCTCGTTGAGTTTTGCTTTTAGGTGGCTTGGGACATTCTCTTATGAGGTGACTTGCATCACCACATCTAAAACATTTTCTTTCACCTTTACCCTTCTTGTCATCCCGATCTTTTCGAATGGCTTCTTTTCTTCTCGAGGTTGTCTTACAAACTTTCCTCTTCTTCTAAAGAACTTCTTAAAATCTCTAACGGCCATGGCATATTCCTCATCTTCACTACCGGAGCAAGATTCGTCATCATCACTTGATTCCGCTTTTGCTTTTAGAGCAACGGATTTGATCTTCTCCTTTTTTTCCTTTGATGATCTCCGAATCTTTCTCCATCACCATTTCGTGTACTTTGAGGTTACCGATCAACTCGTCTAGTGACATTATTGAGATCTTTTGATTCCTCAATGGCGGTCACTTTAGCTCTCCATTTGGGATGGAGTGCTCTAAGAAATTTCCGGACAAAGTTCTTACTACGAAAAGATTCATCAAGTGCTTTAAGTGATGTAATAATAGTATTAAAGCGAGCAAAGCCACAATCAATGGTTTCATCTTTGGGGATAACAAATTGTTCATATTGTTGAACAAGAAGATCAATTTTGTTATCCTTGACTTGTGAATTACCTTGATGTGTAACAATTAAAGATTCCCAAATATCTTTGGCGGTTTCACACATAAAAATTCTTTCATATTCTTTTCTAGGTAAAGCATTATAAAGCATCATTTTAGCTTCATTATTTTTAGCAACTAATTTCTTTTGTTCATCAACGAAAATATCCTTTGTTGTAGAACTAAAATCCCTTTAACAATAATAAACCAAAGATCTATATCTTTTGATTTTACATATGTTTCAAAACGGTTTTTCCAATAGATAAATCCATTGGTTTCAAAGAGTGGTGGTCTTTGCATAGATTGCCCTTCTTTAAAGTTTTCAGAATCCATGGATCGTTTCAAGTTTATAAAATACAATTATTTTAGAAATTCTTGAGCAACGAGGCTCTGGTACCAATTGTAGAAAACTAGAAGGGGGTTGAATAGTTTACCAATTAAAACTTTGTTTTGAAACTTATTGAAAGATCAATTGATATTGATCTTAGATATGTTAATGAAATATGCAAGCAATATGTAAAGAGTAAATAAGGAAAGAAATGATCAAACCACAACAAGTTGTTTATAGTGGTTCGGTCTACAAGGACTCTTTTCCTTGCCCTACTCCACTCCTCGAGTCTCACACTCGAGAGTTTAACTTCACTAGTCAACAAGCTCCTTTCACGGGTGGAGAAAACCTTTACACTTCGCACTATTTCCGACACTAAGCTAGATGTCGAGTTCTTTCCAAGGGTACAACCACTCCCACACACAATGTATTTTGAGGACTAAAATACTAACCACTCACACTCACAAGATTATGATGGTTTAATGCAACAATGAAGAATGAATCAACACAAGATCATACAACACTAAACAAACAAGACTTCTAACTTCTCGTTTGAAGCTTGAATGTGACTTGATCTTCTTTGCTACAAAAGAGATCACTAATATGATATAAAACTGAGTTAGAAAGGTTAGAGAGAAGATATGTATGAGAGTATGTTAGAAAGGGATGATAAACTACTTGGCTTGGCATTGCTATTTATAGCCAAAATGGGCGAGGCGTCCACGGACATGCGGAACCCTTAAAGGGTTCCGCCCGTGTACCAATTTGGTACCGCCGGTCCGGCGACCAAGATATCAAATCTATGCTAAAGTCAACTCTATCTAAGTGAGATTGTGCAAGATATGAAGAGTACAAATCCACACAAAATATCTAATGAAATCTTCCAATGATTTCCATGATGCATCACATGATGTCATATGTTGTATTTCTATTTTTAGAAATATGCAAGTACTTAAGTAGTGTTTGGTTTTAAGAACCTAACACATTCTAAAAACTATTATCATACATAATGATTAGAGTCATATCAAGATGTTACTAATCATAAATGTAAATGCTTGAATGATGAATATATTATTTGAAAAAGCTTGTTTTAATATCTATTAAACTTGACAAGCTTTAAGCTTTTATACAAATTAAATTTACTTTTGTCGTTAACAAAACTTAGGTAAAGATCAAAAATATAAATAACGTTTAATGACGATATTTGTATTAACACACCGCTTCGTTAACTATCACATTTAGTCCCTCTGCCGATAAGATAAATAAAAACGGCGATAACGGGTCTCCTTGTCTAACCCCCCTCTCTAACCCAAACTCTTCCGATGGTGAACCGTTAACTAGAATGGACATTGAAGAGGATCTAAGGCAAGAGTTAACCCATTTACACCATTTATCTCTGAACCCCATTTTCTTCATGATGTCTATTAAATACCTCCAATTTATGCTATCGTACGCCTTCTCAAAGTCAACTTTGAACATTAAGCTCTTAGCTTTCTTTTTCTTCAGGTACTCCATAGTTTCATTTGCGATTAATACCCCGTCAAGAATAAATCTCCCTTTAATGAAAGCATTTTGAGCTTCTCCTACCACAATTCCTACCACGCGTTTAACTCTTTCCGCTAACATTTTTGCAATAATTTTATAGTAGCACCCGATAAGACTGATAGGCCGAAAGTCTCCAAGCCCGATGGGATCCAATACCTTAGGAATAATGGTAACAAATGAAGCATTGCATCCCCTCGATATCTCCATTTTATCCCAAAACCACTCGACCGCTCCTAATAACTCCGGTTTAATAATCTCCCACATTTTTCGAATGAATTTGAAGTTAAAACCATCGGGCCCCGGGGCTTTATCGCCACCACACCCCCGTATTGCGTTCCAAATCTCCTTCTCATCAAAAGATCTCTCTAACCAACTTGCGTTATCGCTTGATATTTTCTCAATTCTATTATTACAAAAAATTGGACGAGTCACCCCCCCGGAAAATAACTTTTTATAGTGTTTAGCCGTCTCTGTCTTGATTATTTTAGGATCCTCACACCATACCCCGTCAACCATAATCCCTCTTAAATTACATTTGTTATTTCTCCTTTTCACGAACGTGTGAAAAAACTTTGAGTTTTCGTCACCGTCCATGTCCCATCTTATTCTAGTTTTTTGTCGAAGCATATTACAATATTCTCTTTCCTTTTCCTCCCATCTCTTCCGCGCCTCTAACCAAACGTCCCTATCCTGATCACTGAGGGTTCTCTTCTCCGCTTCTAATTCCCATCTCATTGCTTCATTTTTTAACAATTCAATTTCCACTTTATTTCCCCCAAACCTTTCCTTACTCCACTTTCTAAGTCTTTCTTTGACATTCTTTAGCTTGTCCCGAAGAATACAATCCGGCCGAAGGCTCCTAACCTCTTTCTTCTAAGCCTCTTCTACCACCTGATGTAGATCCGGCTCATCCAACCAAACATTGAACACACGAAATGGTTTTGGACCAAAATCTAAATCCACATCTTTCAGCACAATTGGGCAATGGTCCGATAGCTTTCTATCCAAAGCAATTACCGAAAGATTACCCCACAGATTATTGAACTCATCATTCAACAAGAATCGATCTAGCTTACTAAATTTCACTCCATCATCACTAACTCTAGTGAATTTCCTCCCCCCCCCCATTGGGATCTCGACTAGCCTCATATCATTGATAAAGTCATTGAATTCAATTGTTTCCTTGACGTTAACCTGGGAGTTGAGCCTATCATCGATACTCCTTACCACATTTAAATCCCCGAAAATACACCACGCACCATTCCATCTATTCATCAGCCCAGTTAATCTTTCCCATAGCGACGTTTTTTGTCTACTTACGAGTGGTCCATAAATACATGCAAGGAAAACCTCTTCATCTTTCCCTTTCCATTCGCCCTTTACCGCTATAAATCTCTCGTCCCCAATCGCCTCTTTGCAACTGAAAATTCTCGAGTCCCATATTAACAATATACCCCCTGAACTCCCCACTGCAGGCAGTTGGGAATATCCGTAGCCTTTACCCCCCATATGTCCTCAATCCAATAATCATCTACCGCTCCACATTTTGATTCTTGAATTCCAATCATATCCGGTTGTTCACCTCTAATAAGTGATCTAATCCACCCTTTTTTCCCGCTCTCCCCGATACCCCTCACATTAATAAAGATCATCTTCATAATAAATAACAAAAAAACGAAACGATAAACTTACCAAATTATTGCGTCAGATGGACCCCAATCCCATCCGCAGTGTTCTCCTCACCACATTTCTTCCCGTCCTTCTTCTCCTCTTCGGCTAGAAACCATGATACCCCAATCATTTCTCCTATCTCCTTTACCTGCTCCATATTCACGTTATATTTGCTATTAACCGCTCCATCCTCCTTGCCACTCCCAAAGCGAAAAATCCCATTGCTTTCACTCTCAACCTCGTAATATTCCTTGTAAACATCTGAGATCCCTTTTTTGTTTTCTCCTAAACCATCTACTCCTATTTTCCTCGCCACTTCCATAGCTTTTGTAACACTCCTTCTACCTATCTTCTTTTTGGACTCTGTGTTCTCCTCATGCGTTTTCCACTGATTAAAACCCACCCCGACCTCGACTCCATCAAACATCATATCCTCACTTGGTTTTCTCTTTTTCTTCAATCTATTACCTCCACTTCCTATCGAACTAGAGGGTGACACCTCTCTCTTTTCTCTTCTGCTTATAGAATTTTCATGTTCCTGCCCTTTGTTAGTCTCTTTATCTTCATTATTCCCTTCGCATATATCCCATCCACTATCCTTATTTGTGACAGAGCCACTTCTCGCCCCACTTTTATACTTTCTGTTTTTTCTATCATTTGTTCTCCTCTCTCCCACGTTTTTTTTACTCCAATGATGTTCTCCTTCTAGCCCATTCATTTGATCCACATCATTATCTTTTTCAGGCCCAATAGTTGTTTCGTCACCCACAACAGGCCCAACATTTGAAATTCTTTCATACATATCTACTTTTGAGTTAATATCACTTTCACGTTTTCTCACCTCCATATTTATATTACCAACATCATCATTATTTTTTTCACATGCAACTTTTTCTTCCACATTTATATTACCAACATCATCATTATTTCTATCACATGCAACTTTTTCTTTGTATTTTCCATGCAAGCTGTCTTCCTCGTCATTTGATTTTTTCTCGATCTCCCCTATATCTTCCTTGAATGTCTCACTAACCTTTGTTTCTCCCGAGAAACGTGACCCACCATCTTCTTCTAAATTCCAGCTACCGGAATCATCGTCCATTCCGTTAAATCCGGCGTTAACCTCGTCGCGGCCCCCTTCCCCGTCTTCATCACAGGAGTCACCTTCCTCATTGTTTGATTCTCCGTCTTCATCACTGTCCTCATCATCTACTTGCATATCTTCGTCATTCTCCTCGCCCCTCTCATCGTCCCCTTTTAACTCCTGTCCTCTCATACTACCATTTTGAATATCCACAAGAGTAATATCCCTGATTTCTTCCACCACACACACCTCGTGGATTTTTCCTTTAACATTAACCCTAAGTTCTTCCTTTATATATTAAGCCTTTGTTAATCGTGTGTATGTGTACCCTACCGTAAATTACATTTTGGTTAACCTCCAATCTACAGTTATGTAACCCCAAAATGGTGCCATGCATCGCCGCTATTTTTTTGAAAATGTCTTCCCCCCAACGTGAAACCGGCCGGCATCCCCAATATGTTTATCCATGTTATCCTACCACCCCACCATGACTTCTAGTCCCCCCAATAATTTCACATCAACCTTTCCAAGGCCTTGCTCTTCACATAAAACCGGTAACTTCGCGAGGAAACATATTGCTTTAACCTCCCCAACGACACTTCTTCCCAATACCTCGTCATTATTCGCGCTTTCTTCAACTACGATGGTTCTCCCATGCCACTGATTTTCCACTTTGTTACCCCTTTCTTTCACAGTTGGCTAGCTGCTCTCTTGCCCCTTGCGTCCTTTTATCCTTACATGCCTCCACTCCTCTTTTACTGTCCCCATTTACCACCTCCGCAAAGCTACGTTTATCTTGGTTTTCCACCCATGCTTCGTTCCTATGCCAGCCACTGTTAGAACAACTGTTGTACCATTTTTTTCTCCCCTCACCAGCTTCCCTCCTCCCAACATGACCATCTCCTTTCCTATCGTAAGCCACATACACTCTCAAAGAAGCCTCACCAATCTTTATTTGCTGAAGTTGACTCAATAATACCTCCACGTCACCAACAGATTTTAATCGGACAAAACCGTACCTCAAGCCATTACGAAGTCTCCTTTGTGCCATGAACATATCAAACACCGTACCGTACTTTTTAAAGATCATCCAAAGTTTCCCCATCCCCCAATCTTCCGGGAAGTTGAAAAACATGAACGAAACCGTCGAGTTACGTTTCCCACCGGCGTAGTTAGTCCCTAAGTGCTTGCCATTGTATTGCCCTCTATTTCCGTCGTTCCTTGGTCTCTCACTCTCGAAATTTCTTGTGAAATCTTTCTCGTGAAAATTGTTACTCCCTCCGTCCCATAATAATTATCCTGTTTGACATTTTTGGGTCTTTCTTGTTCAACTTTGACCATTAATATTTTTATTTGTGTTATACAATACTTGATAAAAATTATATCAAATTAAAATACATTTAAAACCCAATCTATTCATATATATTTCATCAAGTATTATATTATACAAATAAAAATATTTTTGGTCAAAGTTGAATAAAAAAGACTTTGAAAAATCAAAGTGGACAATTATTATGGGACGGAGGTAGTAAATCTAGTTTTCTCTCTCACATAGTACATTTTCTCTCTCATAAATACAATACAGAAAAAGGAAAAATGATCACTTAATATGTTAAGAGTTCAAGAAAAAAAATACGTAGTATTGGTTTCACTATATATGTTTGGTGAATATGAAATATACCTATATTCATTTGTGTGATTGACAATAGATGTTGAAGCTCCAAATCTAAGTTATTTCCTTTTAGTGGGTAACAAAAACAAAGCTCCCTCTATGTTTATGGCTTCATGCAAAAAGCTAACAACATTTTGTTATAGCGGGTCTCCATTCGAAAGACTCAGTGACTTCTTATCTAATTTCCTGTTCATCGAGAATTTGTGTTTAGACCTTCCACCTAATGACTACAATCACACTGTGATTTGGAAAAACTTGAGTTAAATACACCTAGTTTACTGTTGTTCGAGTATTATGACCGATGCTATCGCTATGATCCCTATATCGGACCTTTATCAAGGAAGCACTCATCCATGTCGAAAGGATGTATGAAATGTGTTACACACGATTCTCTTGACATTCTTTGGTGCCAGAAGTTTAGACAATTCTTGGAAAAGAATAACATTTTCAAAGTTTTGAAGTTGGTTATTTTTTCGGTATTTCCTCAAGTTCATTTATTTTCTGTAATTTATTGGTTTTACTTGTTCCCAAACAATGATATAAAATAATGCCTGACGCAAAGTTGTGTTTATCAATGGTCTTACAGAGGCTCATAGATGTTGAGGAGTTAAAGCTGATCAAGTCGCCACCTTATGAACTTGAGCATGTTAAGCTAAAACCCCTGAACATCTGGGAAACACCGCTTTATGTAGCTCTTGTGGATGCTGTGCTTTGGTGTTGTCGGCCTCGATCTCTAACTTTAGTACTAGATCATTTTGCTTACAAAGGTGATGTTGTCGAGGTAAGATTTTTATGTATTTACGCTGGTGAAATGTTACTTATCCGTTAGTTGATATATTATGTCTTATCCATTGCACTTCAACATGGTTTAGATTCTGTTTCTAGGCAAAAATAATGTTTTTAATTAATCTTTTCTCTTCAGTATACATATGAGAAACTACTTCAACAAGAAGGTGAGGGCCAAACTAATATTAAGTTTGAGCTGATTTATTTTTCCAAAAACGACGAACAAAACTTCGGTGACTTGAATTCATTGTTGAAAGCGCTATATCTTGATCGATCAAGCTGCAAAATCACCTTTATAAAGGAAGAAGGTACACTATTTATCCTTTTCTTTTGTCAACTAATACCATTTGCATGTGTTTAACACATTCTTTCGTCCTCTTGTTCATATCCAAACAGCTGTCCAAGAAAATGGAGCATGCAAATTGTGAGATTTCGTGATCAGTTGGATTAAGGAACGCATTTGTGAAGAGACGAGTATGAAGAATGACGAGTACTACCAGAGAATTGGATTTTGTGTTATAGTGTCTTGGAGGAGTCAGGTGCAAAAATTAGCGAATGTCCGATGAAGTGAACACATTTACATAAATCTGTTATTATGACTCTTCTTTTTGATGTTTACATTTGTAACGATGGCTTGAATCTTAGTAATAATGTGTTGCCTTATGTTAAATTTGAGTAATCTCTTTGTGTTTGGTTGGAGTATATCCATTGCAAGGTTTGAGAAGTGAATGGATTTGGTAATATATACTCTATATATGTGAGGGTGGTTATGTCAGTGGGCCATAACAAGACTAAAAACAGCAACCCGTGAAACTTATATGCCAAAGTCCATTTTTGAAAAGTTACTTATTGCTTATATGTCGTTATGAGGTGAATTTGTGTCTATATAAAGTCAAGAGTTAGATCAATATAAAACTCATATTTGTTATAGAACAAATGAACCAATCATAACCCTTCATTTTTTATCTAAAAAAATACAAAATCATTTTTCACCTTTTTTTTTAAAACAACATATCTTACAAACGGTAAATCTTCAAAATATAAAAAATACACCATCGTTACGAGAATTAAATTATCTTTCTATAGATATGCACTTTTACATATTTTCGACAAACATTTTTTTTCAAAAATTCCGTCCGAAAAAATCATATATGATTTTTACGAATCATATATGATTTTTACAATCATATATGATTCTCAAAAATCATATGTGATTCGTAAAAATCGAATCATATATGATTTTCACAAATCATATATGATTTTTGTTGACCGAAATTTTGAAAAAAAGTTGTTAAAAATATATAGTAGTGCATATCTATAGAAAGATAATTTAATTCTCGTCCGATGGTTATAATTTTTATAAACGCTTAACGATTAACGGTTTACGAAATATTTAATTTTTTAAAAAAGGGTGAAAGTTTATCATAATAAAAAAATGAATGGCTATTATTGGTTGATTGGATCTATGGTAAATTTTGGTTCTATATTAAACTTTTGCCATAAAGTCAATCAGTTATTTTTTCACGATTCAATGTTAATTAGCTTCTGCAATAAGCTAGCCAAACAGCCCCCAATCAAGCTATTATACCATTAGCCTTCAACATTTGTATGCAGGCTACATATATAGAATCCTCAATAATATCTAAGTGGATAACCTTAGTTAATATCCAAAAAATACTTCGTCATGAGATAACTTTTCCATGCACGATTAATTTACAAATGATTATAATTTCGCAGTATAATATGCATATCATATTTCTTAGCCAGTCTAATTCAATTACTTATACAATGAAATAAATAACATAAAAAAAGACGGAACATGTTTTGGCTCAAGCCAGTGGCTTCACGATTCGTTTGGCGCAGGGGGGTTCTGGTGAGGTGGCGGCGCTATGACGCCATGCCACGTTTCCTTGGCGCTGGCTCCAAGCCACTGCACCGGCGGAACTTTTTGGTGGCAGGGGAGGGTCCCGGCCCCTCCAAAATTTGCGGCACCTTGTGTAAATATTATAGGTTTTTTGGGTAATTTAGTTAATGTTACAAACAAATCTCGGATTGGGCCTCCCAAAAATAAATTCGACCCCCCCAAAATAAATGATCAAGTTCCGCCAATGACTGCACCTAATGCTCATTGATATTCAAAAGCAGAGCTCAAGTAAGTTAGTCAGCTAATTAGTTCAAAAGTTCTGACCTAATGAAATTTTGTGAGCTGATAAGATTTTCAACATTTGAATAAGTCCAATAGCCGGCCCAATAAAGTTAAACAACATCCCCTCGACATATACTTAAGAAAATAGTGAGTAACGAACAGAATCACGCATACTTCATCTCGACAGTCACTTGGAACTCGAATACTCCATCAAGGTAAATTTTCCAATGGATTTCGTTCGATAACATGTCTCAATGAATTATTTATTTATTTATTTTATTTTATTTTTATACTGTAAGGTACTAAATTATGTATTTGGCCTTTTCAGTTGTATTACATGCTTATGTGCATTCTATGATGTTATTGGCAATTAGTGCATATGTTAATATGTGGCGAGGTTAAGATATTGGCTTTCTGTTTATGCACACCCGACTGTTGTATGAAATTCCTGAATGAACAAATCATGCTTGCAATTCCTATAATAGTGTAATTTTTGTCAATAGGAACCAGTTTATTTTAAGAGGGTGTTTGCAGGGATGGTACTCATGTGGGAGCCAGGTGTGGCACGGGTAACACCTAAATTTGGGTCACGAATTGTAATTCCTTTTATTAATCTTGTTTTTTGGTACGTGCAATCCCATTAATATATTTGTGCTACTTTCTTTCTTTATGGTGCATCTTTAGTTTTGCCAAAAAAGAACATGTGCCAATGTGCCATTCTAAAAGTATTTGTGCAACACCCTTCTGAAAATTTAGGTCCGGATTTGCTTATATCTCTCTAGCTTGTTAATAAGCACTTGTAAACAAAGCACTTCAGGAGATGGTGTTTGTATTTATTTATTTTTTTATTTTTTTTATTATTATTATTTTTTTTTGATGAAAAATGCATTAGAAAATAATGATTTGTTGAAAATTTCAGTCTGAGTCCATTTAAAAAGGATTTCGGTTGAGTTTTGAAGAACTGCTTAATGGAAACTTGGTTGAAGTTGAGGTTCATTGTATGGTATTATATAAAATTTGTATATTTTGGTGTATGAATGTTTATGATGACTCTTTATTGTGACATAATGTGCTACTGTGTGGTTTTACTTTTAAAACTTAAAGCGATTATGTAGTTTTTCTATTACTTGTTCACTAGTTAGATTTATGGGATTTATTTTCAGTAGGGTCAAGCATGAAGAAGAAGAAGAAGAACACAATAGACACAACGGACCGGATTTCAATGCTTCCTGACTCTATTGTTCACCACATACTATCGTATCTTCTGGATGATCCAAAATCGTGTGTTCGAATGAGTGTCTTGTCTAAGGGATGGTTTACTCTAACGGCTTCTTTTCCTATTTTGTATTTCCATTTATCCGGGTCATGGTTTTGGTCGTTTTCTAGAAACTATGACCATGAGTATATCACAGAGAAGTTTTATAAATATGTAGAATATACCGTGTCTAGATTCTGCGAGCAAAACATCAGTGCACACACACTCAACATCTTTGCAGAAATCATTAATTTAGAAGAAATAGAACTTTTTGAACGTTGTCTTGATTTAGTTCTTGAAAAAGGCTTGCAAATGATCGATATCCATTTATGTTATGATCCTGTGAATCTGCCAATGTTTCGTTTGCCTAACACACTCTTATCTGCATCGTCGTTAACATCCTTGACATTGCATAAGTGTGAGTTGCCTCCGTCCTTGATGATTGGCGTTGTGAAATTAAAGTCACTGAGGTTGTTGTCACTTTCGTATCTCCCGGTAGATGAGGGTGTGATAGAGTATCTGACCAACGGTTGCCCTGTTCTTGAAGAAATTTATCTCAGATATTGCTATGGCTTCAAAAAGTTTTGTGTTAAATGGCATCAGAATCTGCTAAAACTTGAGATTTACTCGAATACTGGACTTGAGAGAATAGATGTTGATGCTCCAAATCTAAGCTATTTTCTTTTAGTGTGTAACAAAGACAAAGCCCCCTCCTTGTCTTTGGATTCATGCAAAAAGCTAAAAACATTTTGTTACCGTGGGATTCCGTTAAAAAGTTTCAGTGACTTCTTATCTAATTTCCCATTCATCGAAAATTTGTGTTTAGAACTTCCATCTCATGTCAACAACCTGAAGCTGTCAAACCATTCCCTGAGGAGATTAGAACTAGAATCGCACTGTGATTTGGAAGAAATTGATTTAAATACACCCAGTTTACTTTTGTTCGAGTATTTTGAGCGACCCTATGGTGGCGTTATCAGACCTTTATCACGGAAGCACTCATCCATGTCGAAAGGATTTATGAAATGTGTTACACGAGATTCTCATGATATTCTTTGGTACCAGAAGTTGAGAAAATTCATGGAAAAGAATAGCATTTTCAAAGTTTTGAAGTTGGTTATTCGTTCGGTATTTTATCAAGTTCATTTATTTTCTGCAATTTATTGGTTTTACTTGTTCCCAAACAATGATACTTGTATAAAATAATGTCTGACACAAAGTTGTGTTTACCAATTGTCTTACAGAAGAAGCGCATAGGTGTTCAGGAGTTAAAGCTGTTCCAGTCGTCACCTTATGAACTTGAGCATGTTAAGCTAAAACACCACAAGCGCTGGGAAACACCGCTTTATGTAGCTCTTGTGGATGCTGTGCTGTGGTGTTTTCGGCCTCGAACTCTAACTTTAAAACTGGATTTCTGTACTGACACAAGTCATGTTGCAAAAGTAATATTTATATGTTTTTACATTCTTGAAATGTTAATCATCTGTTAGTTGATGTATTGTTTCATTTCCATTGCAAAAAACAATTAATTCGTCTACTCTTTTCTCTCCAGTATACATATGAGAAACTACTTCAACAGGAAGACAAGGACCAAACTAATATTAAGTTTGTGATGATTTCCTCTTCCAAAGACGAAAAACAGTTCAGTGACTTGAATTCACTGTTAAAAGCTCTATCTCTTGATCAATCAATCTGGAAAATCACCTTTATAAAGGAAGAAGGTACACTATTTATCCTTGCTTTTGTCAACTAATACCATATAATTTGCATGTGTATAACGCATTCTTCCGTCCTTTCTGTCAATATCCAAACAGCTGTCCAGGAAGCAGGATAATGGAGTATGCAAATCGCGAGATTTCGTGATCATGGATTAACTGTGATGACAGAAATACAAAAAGCAAGCAATACTAGTAGAAATTTGGATTTTGTGTTATAGTTTTGTGGAGCACTCAGGTTTAAAATTTAGTGAAAATCCGATACAGTGATTAGTGAACGCCTTTAAGTAACCCTATTATGATTTGGCAATGAAAACTTACATTTTTGCATTTAGATGTCCTGCAAATTTTTTGTATTTTAAGACACTTGATTCCTATCCTATATTTTGGGGGAAAATAAGATAATAAAATTGTTTTAAGGGTTGTTGTGTTATTGGGCCATAACTAGCCCAAAAATACTGGTATCTCACCTTCTACCCATAAACAGCAACCCAAGAAGCCTACATGCTTAAAGCCCATTAATAAAAATTACTTGTTGCTCCTAAGTAAGCATGTACACATACTTGAACAACTCATGTCGTGTATTGTTTCTGGTAGTCATGCAAATGATGATGGCCCGGTTGTCAATGAACGGGTCATCTGGTTTCTGGTAGGATCAGTCATATGTGTGGGCCCAGTAGACGTGACTCCAACTCCTCAAATTTGTGTTTAATGGTGTCATGGTGGTATGCTTTGCTTGACAGAGGCTGCTAGTCTCCTGAACTTATTGTGTTTAATGGATGCATAGTAATCTTCACCATTTAATAAGAAGATGCTACAAAACACTTCGTAATTTAAAAGTCATATTATTCAGCACTTTGTTTTCAGGATATGAGGCATTAAAATGCATATTATGGTAGAGAAAGAAATGGCGAGGCAGTGATTTTACTAGCTGGCGCAAATTCTACGTTAAAGAGTATAACTGGACATTTACATTTGTATTCTTTAAGGCATATTTTGATTAAAATTTTGGGCCAAAATAGTCTCATTCTAAGGAGTTGGTATATTAGTTGTGCAACGAAATTAACTGTTCGTGTCATTTGTATGTCGAGGAGTAGGGCTGTAAACGAACCGGACAAACACGAACAGGGCCTTGTTCATGTTCGTTCATTTAATTTTAACCGGACAAATAAACGAACACGAACGCTTAAACGGACGAAATCTCTTGTTCATGTTCGTTTATTAAGAAAATGAGTTGTTCATGTTCGTTCATTATGACACTAAACGAAAATAAACGATCGAACATAAATGAACATAGACAAACAATCATAAACTTTATTAAATTATGTATCTAATATTGTTTTATAAGTGTCGTTTTGTTTAAACAAACTAATTTAAAAATTATACAATTAAAAGATTTGATATACGAACATAAATAAATAAATGAACATAAACAAACGTTAACGAACGCATAATCGGACGTTCACGAACATAAATAAACAGACGTGACTTTTGTTCATGTTCGTTCATTTAACTAAACAAACGTAATTTATTGTTCATGTTCGTTCATTTAATAAATAAACGAACATAAACGAACTTTCTACTGAACCGTTTATGAAATGTTCACTGAACGTTCAGTTCGTTTACAGCCATATCGAGGAGTGAACTAATTCTTTCATCAAAATTACATCGACTCGTGTAGGGAAAATTGATCACTATCCACGAGATTCATGTAGTTTTCGACATAAACAAGTTATTATAAACCTCTATGATGAAAAACGACGAAACTATATGACATTACACTTTATCGAAGAAAACAAGATCTCTCATTTAACAAACGACCGCACGCATATTCCCTTTAATCCTTTATGTACATTTATAAGAGCTCAAGGTGTCCTGGAGTTAAGCTGACGCCATCCGACGTGTCAAGACGCGTTAGCGCCGCAGGGGAGATGCGCCATTTGTAATTTACCCAAATCCCAAGTAGTAGTAGAAACTATCAACTTATTATATCTAAGAGGGGAGGGAGTGGACTCGGGTAGGGGTTCGGTGCCGATCGGTTTGATCGGTAACACCGCCCCCACCTAGTCGGGTAGGCAAAACCAGGTAGTGGAGCGGGTTGGGAAGCCGATCGTGGTGGCGAGGCTTTTTTTGAAATTATGAACGTTGGGGACTTAAGCAACGGCTAGTTGCAATATTTAATAAAAATAAAAATTCCCTTTAAAACCAAATAACCCAAACTCATTTTTCACAAAAAAAACACAAACTCATCTCTCAAAAACACAAAATCATGGCAAGAAGAGGTAAAAAAAATTTCACTTCGCGTCAAGGTCGGTCTCAACCCGTTCATCCGCAACCACAACAAACTCCATTTCTAAACCAATTTTATTCTCAACCATCTCCGAATCAATTTTACGTTCCACAACCCGCATCTCCACATCAATATTACCAATATAATATGGCTCCTCCTCAAATGAATCCACAACACTACAACATCACTCCTACAAGCGAGTTCTCCCCGTTCAAAAACAATGACGAAGACGTCGAGTTTGTAGCCGAAACACAACAACCACCAAACGAAGAAGACGAAGATGAGGACGTTGAAGAAGTCGATGCGGGAGGGAAGAAAAAAGCATTCGGCGGGAGGAGGCCCCGTGAAGTTTGGTCGCCGACACAAGAGGAGGCTTTGGCGAAAGCATGGATTCAAATCTCCGAATGTAACGTTGTCGGTAATGAACAAAAGTCCGAAGGTTTTTGGAAACGGGTTCTCGAGCATTACAAGGCAACTTTGGGTTCTACTTCACGAACTTTTCATTCGTTGAATACAAAGTGGAAAACAATGAACAATGCCATTGGTATTTTCAACGGCTACTACGTCCAAGCGGTACAAGCTATACTTTTTATTTTACATAATCTATACTTTATTATTTACAATTACATTATTTTGTATAAGCTATATTTTTTATTATTTTGTATATTATGTAGAAACGTGCTAAGGCTAGTGGGTGCAACGACTTGGACGTGATGAGAATAGCTCAGGCGGATTACTATACAATAACAAAAAGATAATTTACTCATAGCTTGGCGTGGGAGGTTGTCAGAGGTCATGACAAATGGACGGAGCAAGAATGTTTTCAAGATGTTGGCGGTGCGACTAGCAAATCTTCAAAAAGGAAGTCGGGGGAGTATGAATCGGCAAACAACACCATTCCCGACATGAATGAAGACCCCACCCCTCCACTTGAATCAAGAAAGATGAAAAAGAAGAAAGGCGCATCCTCCTCGTTGGTCTCAAGTATTGCGGATGAAATCAACTCCTACACACAAAAGAAGACACAATATTTGGAAGAAAAACGCGAGAATGATGCGTTGGCGAAACAATTGTTGGCTACACAACTCGAGGGGGGCGAAGTTCAAGAATACACAACGGGATATGAAGTTATTTATGGAGCCGCATGATCACATTCGCGATCCTGCTATGTTGGAATTCGTTCTTGCCCAAAAACGTGAACTTACGGCGAAACACGGATGGGCTTGCAATTTCTAAGTTGTAGTTTCATTTGTTTTTTATTTCAACTTATGCAATGTTTTTTTTTTAAGTTGTAGTTTCAATTTTTAAGTTGTAGTTTTTTTTAAGTATTATGTAATGTTTTTATTTTTAATGAAATTGTATGTTTTTATTTTAATATTGTATGTGATTTTATGTATTAAAAAAAATGGGTAGGAATAGGTGACCACTCCCTCCACTTTGGGTAGTGTTATGGTAGAATTGGGTAGTTTTGAGTTGGAGGGTTTTTATTGGATAGAGGTGATGTGACAATTTAGGTAGTATCGGGTACTACCACTTTTTTTTTAATAAAGCGAAAATCACTCCAAAAATCACCATTCAAAAAACAGCATTTGCAAATGTTGATGTTTACTTCATTCTGATTCATATTCTTCGTTCAGTTTCCACAACAACAATAAGGTACATATTCTTCATCAAATTCCTCAGTCAACAACAACTCATGCTTGTCATTTTTAGTCAATAACTACTACTGTATTTTTCTTTAATATTACACTTATACCCGGGTCGAACCGGGTCTAGCCGGGTCTTGTTTGTATAGTGGTGGTTTAGAAAGATATAATGTTATTTTATGAAATGTGCACCAACTGTTTGATAAAATGTCTCAATGAAATACTTTATAGTGTCATTTTTGTCATTAAGTACTCTTTACTTGGGTTGTTTGAGATTTGCTTATTTCTCTCTAGGTTATAAGTAAGCAGTTCTATACGGCTTAAAATTAAGCACACTATAAGAAATTATGATTTGCTGGAAATTCTCACTCGAATCCACTTAGAATAAGGTTTCAAGTAAGCACTTTGAAACAAGTAGAATCACTAAAAACAGCGCCTAGGTTATGTACTGGAGTATCACTTTTTTATGGCATTCTTCGGTATATGAATGTATATGATGATTCTTAACTTAAAGCATTTATGTAGTTTTTTTCTGTTATTTTTCAGTAGCGTCGAGCAAGAAGATGGAGGAAAACACGATAGATACAACCGACCGGATTTCAACGCTTCCTGTCTTTATTGTTCACCACATACTTTCGTATCTTCGGAAGAAGAATACAAAATCGCTTGTTCGAATGAGTGTTTTGTCCAAGGAATGGTTTGCTTTAACGGCTTCTTTTCCGTTTTTGTATTTCCATTTCGGGTTGTGGTATAACCTGCTTCTATTTAAGTATCAGAGTGAGTATATCAGGGAGATGTTTTATAGATATGTTGAATATACCGTTTCTAGATTATGCGACCAAAACATCAGTGCACACACACTCGACATCTATGCACAATTTTTTAATCTTGAACAAATAGAACTTTTTGGACGTTGTCTTGATTTAGTTCTTGAAAAAGGCTTACAAGTGTTGGTGATTAAAGCTGAAAATCGGGGTAAGAATCTGCCAGTGTTTTGTTTGCCTAACACACTTCTATCTGCCTCTTCGTTAACATCTTTGACGTTGTGTAAGTGTGAGCTGCCTTCGTCTTTGATGGCTGGCGCTGTGAAATTCAAGTCATTGAAGTTGTTGGCCCTTACAAAGCTCCTGATAGAAGAAGGAGTGATTGAGTATCTGACCAAATCTTGCCCTATTCTTGAAGAAATTTATCTGAAATTTTGCTATGGTTTCAAAAAGTTTTGTGTTAATAGGCATCATAATCTTCTAAAAGTTGAGATTTGCTGTGAGAGTAGACTTGAGAGAATAGATGTTGAAGCTCCAAATCTAAATTATTTTCTTTTAGTGTGTAACAAAGACAAAGCCCCCTCCTTGTCTTTGGATTCATGCAAAAAGCTAACAACATTTTGTTATAGCGGGTCTCCATTAAAAAGACTCAGTGACTTCTTATCTAACTTCCCGTTCCTCGAGAATGTGTCTTTAAATCTTTCATCTCCTGTCAACAACCTGAAGCTCTCAAGTCATTTCTTGAGGAGATTAGAACTACGATCGGAATGCGATTTGGAGGAAATTGAATTAAATACACCCAGTTTACTTTTGTTCGAGTATTATGACCAATTCCATGTTGCCAATATCGCACCTTTATCAAGGAAGCACTCATTCATGTCGAAAGGATGTATGAAATGTGTTACACGATATTCTGTTGACATTCTTTGGTGCCAAAAGTTGAGGAAATTCTTGGAAAAGAATAGCATTTTCAAAGTTTTGAAGTTGCTTGTTCATTCGGTATTTCCTCAAGTTCATTTATTTTCTGCAATTTATTAGTTTTTACTTGCTCCCAAACAATGATATAAAATAATGCCTGACGCAAAGTTGTGTTTACCAATTGTCTTTACAGAAGCGCATAGATGTTGAGGAGTTAAAGCTGATTGAGTCACCACCTTATGAACTCGAGCATGTTGAAATTATAGACTTGGATGTTGACGTTGTACTCTGGTGTTGTCGGCCTCGATCTCTAACCTTAGAACTATATCCTTATATCGACAAATGCCATGTTGTCAAGGTAATATTTATGTGTTTACATTAGTGAAATGTTAATCCTCCGCTAATGTATTGTTTCTATGCAAAATTTAAGTGAAATTTTATTCTCTTCTCTTCAGTATACATATGATAAACTACTTCAACATGAAAATGAGGGCCAAACTAAGATTAAGTTTGTGCTGTTTACCTCTTTCAAAGGCACAGAACACTTCAGTGACCTGAATTCGTTGTTGAAAAGACTATCTTGTGATCAAGTAGACAGCATATGGTATATATTTGACAAAAGCAAAATCACCTTTATAAAGGAGGAAGGTGCACTATTTATCTTTTTATTATATCAACTAATTCCATTTACATAAACACATTTCTTCATCCTCTTGTTAATATCCAAACAGTTGTCCAAGATGCAGGATAATGGAGTATGCAAATTGTGAGATTTCGTGATCAGTTGGATTAAGGAATGTATCCGTGACGACAGAAGTACACAAAGTGACCAGTACTACTAGAGAATTGGATTTCGTGTTTGGCGTTTTGGAGTAGTCAGGTGCAACATTTAGTAAAAATTTGATATAGTAATTAGTGGACACGTTTAAGTAGATCTATTATTACTCTTCTTTTTTAGGTTTACATTTGTACTGATGGTTTTGCATCTTACTGACAATGTTTTGTCTTATCTTAGAAAGTAGAAGTATATGATCCTCATTCTGTTTCGTTGGAGTACATAATGTGCCTCAATGTGATTGGTCGTAGTAAGTTATTTTAACAATCTTCGGTACTTTTTGCTTCTGGTTGCGATCCATTTTTAGGTGTATGCAGCTTCATATTGAGTGGCTTTTTTGTTAACCATTGTTTGTAATTACTATAAAGCTTATAGGCAGTGTTTGACTCGAGAATTGTAAACAAAAGTACGTTCAAGTAAGAAGTTGTTTCTTTGGCCAATCGATGAAAACATGTCAACCGGATAACATGTAAGGCGCTTTTTTTCTTGAAGTGTTCATTTCTGCTGTTATATGTTACTAATCTTGTTTAAGTTTCTTGCTAAATTTGTGTTGTGAGTGTGTTTATCTGTGCTGAATTTGGTTCTCTACTTAATGATTTTCATATCTATCATATGTGCTAATTTGAGGGTGGTTACGTTAATGGGCCAAATGAAGCCCAAAATCCTGGAGACTATTTGTCAAAGCCCATTAATGAAAAATATTTAGTATTTACTGCTTCAGTAATGCACATACCCATTCTAAGTAGACTGCCAGTCATGCAGTATATCATCTTACAACATTATTATTGACATTTAAGCCAAACCGCAAAAACAGTCGCAGTATGCAAGACATAAATGTAACACGCCAAGTTAGTGATAGTTGTCGCGGTCACAATACTGATGTGAGATAACATGCGATGTACTGATGTAGAGTCCGTGTGTGAGCAATTAATATTGGACACAACCACGATGGGTCTTAAAACGGTGGAACAACGATCAACCATATAGAAGAAACGTACGAAAGTATCGTCTACCTAAAAGTCATGCTTATTGCCTAAAATAGGTTTGATTATTTTTCGAGTTCAAGTTCTAATAAGAAATAAATTATATTTATTGATACAAAGCATTAGCATTTGGTGCCTTTCAAAAAGCATTAGCATTTGGTGAAATTCATATTCTCAAAGCCTAACTTTGATGAAAGCAATGGTTTCCACTTGAGCATTGGAATCTTTCGCTATCTTATATTAATTTGAATTTGGTTGGTTTCTAAAATAAATTCACATATTTTTCCTCATGCTCAAAACAACCACAATTCAAAACACATATTGTAACAACTACGGGTTTTAAAATGCGCGTCATGGCGACGCTAAGATGCTCTTAAGACGCGAGGCGTGACCTCCACGTTACGAAATAGATCAAGATGTCGGCTTTAATTGTGGCGTGAGATGAGGCGTGAAAATGCACGCTAAAGCATGAAGTGTAGCGTATTTTTTGAATTCAACTCCGATGAAAGGTGTTTTTTTTTTTTTTTTAATGAAGAATATTACATGCAACAATAGTTTCTTGAATTAATTCCTTGTGTATAACATATTTTGTAAACTCGATATATGTGAAATATAATATAATATATAAATCTATAAATATTTTCATATTTTGCCGCTTTAAATCACGTCCTAAAAACGCTATAGCTTTGTCATAGCTTATAAAACGTGAAGTTTGGTCATGCCGTCATGTCTCACGCTATTTATGTAACCTTGACTACAGATAAGAAACATATGTAAGAAATCACCTTGGTCCATGTTTGTGCTTCTGCTTCCTAACCTCTATATTTAACTGTTAAAAAATATATATAATAAATCAAAATTTATTTATTTTACTTTTTTCGTGCATGCTTATTGTTAGACATGCAAAAACAGAACTCTTCTTTTCAATTATAATCTGGTTAATAGAATCCCCGCCTCGACGGGATTGGGTTTGTTGTTGTGTTGTTACTAGAATCACGTTATGCATAGATAGATTATATTATGGGGTGTCTGAATTCGCTTTTCGACACAAGTTATTAAGCTATATATCGTGCTATCAAAACCTAATAAGTCATTTGAATGTTTTGATATAGTCAAAACTCAAAAAGCTTAAGATTATTTACTTAAGCAAGTTGTTTTCATAAGCATGTATTTATCTAAATCTTTTTCTTTGTTTTTCTCCACTTTTTTCACCTTTTGTCATTATTTTTTGTGTCATTATTCATTATAAGCATTAAGCTAATTCAAACGCTGTTTGAAAAGGGTATCGCCATTCGCCAAACGTTAGTTTTCCCTGCAATCTCAATGCTCAGGCAGTCACGCTAAACAGCTCGAAGGCCATTATGTGAATGGCAAACTTATACTAATCGGTTTTATGTAAAAGGTTTTAACTCTTTGAATAGCTTCATTTGAGCTTAAATAGTGACTTATTCTTTTGTAGATCAGTCTAATCTTGCATATGACTAAAGTTTGTCGAGGTGAATGTGTGTCACAAATGGCAATAAACTTCAACTTCTAGATTCAACAATCAAATTTAATAATACCATAGTGGATAACACAAAGTATCGAATTTTATATATCATTGAAAAAGATTAAACAACACATGTCAAGAAAAATATGTGACATGCATGAGTGATTTTAACTTTAGCTCATAAAAGTTAGAGTAAATTGCATAAATGGCCCTTGTGGTTAGGCTAAAACTGCTTGTTTCGTCTTAGAACACAAATAACTACACCAATGGTCTATGTGGTTGTCTCAATTGAGTTGACTGGTCCTTATTTTCGTCCTTTCACATTCACAATGACAATTTTTGTAATATATTAACCACAGGGACGATTTGTGAAATAAATTTTTTATTCTAAAAATAAACTTGAGTAGGATTCGAACTCAGGACCTTCAGGTTATATAACAAGCAGCCTACTATGCTAAGTAGTAAAGTATTTGTTAATATGCGCAAACAATATATATTTATCCCTTAGTATTTCAGCCTTTTTACAACCAACACCCACCACCACCACCGCCTATTTTCGAATCATCTCACCTACCTACCTCGACAACCCACCACCACCACCGCTACCACCCACCTACCCACCCACTACAGCCATCGCCATCGCCGCCCACCACCACCTACCACCACGTCGCTGCAACCCACCACCCATTTTTGAATCATCTCACCCACCCTCCACCACCACCCACCACCACCATCGCCACCTACCAACGCCGCCCAGCACCTACCACCACCACCGTCGCCTACCCACTGCCCACCACCTACCACTACAGCCCATTTTTGAATCATTTCACCCACCTAACACCACTACCACCACCCACCTACCACCATCGCCCACCGCCAGCACCACCACCCACTACTACCCGCCACCACCGTTGACCTCCGATGGTGATGGTAGGTGGTGGGCGACGGTGGTGGTGGTTGGTGGTGGATGGCGGTGGTTGTGGTCGGTGGGGGTGGCGGTAGGCGGTGGTGGTGGTGGGCGGCGATGGTGGTGGACGGTGGTGGTGGTGGTGGTGGGTGATGATGAGTGGTAGTGGTGGGTGGGTGGTGGCCGGCGGTGGTAGGTGGTGGTAGGCGGCGATGGTGGTGGTAGGTGGGTTAGATGATTCGAAAATAGGCGGTCATGGTGGTCGTGGTGGGCGTTGGTTGTAAAAAAACCTGAAATATTAAGTGATAAATATATATTGTTTGCGCATATTAACAAGGCCTTACCACTTAGCATAGTGGTAACCCGCTTTTTATATAACCTAAAGGTCCTGAGTTCGAATCTTACCAAAGTTTATTTTTAGGATAAAAAATTTATTTCACAAATCATCCCTGTGGTTAATATATTACAAAAATGGTCATTTTAAATGTGAAAGGACTTACCACTTAGCATAGTGGTAAGCCGCTTGTTATATAACCTAAAGGTCTTGTGTTCGAATCCTACTTAAGTCCATTTTTAATATAAAAAAATTATTTCACAAAAATCATCCCTATGGTTAATATATTATAAAAATGGTCCTTGTGATTGTGAAAGGACGAAAATACCTTTATCGTTAACTTTCAATTGGATGAAAAATTGGTCAAAAGATCGGTCAACTCAACTGGAACAACCACAAGGACTATTAGTGTAATTTTTTGCATTTTAGGACAAAACATGCAATTTTGGTCTAACCACAAGGACCATTTATGTAATTTACTCTAAAAGTTGTAAATAAAAGAAGGTTAGAAAAAAAGTAGAAAAATGATTATTAGACCTACTAATTATGCTTACAAATGAATCTAATGTTTTGATTGATTGATTTAAAAAATTGATTGATGAGAATTTAGAGAGAGAAAATACTTAATGCAATTGTACAAGTGATTTATGTATTAGGTATATATTTAAGCTTGTGTTATAGATCTAAATAGCATAACTAAAAAATAATATTAATTGAAGTAAAGAAGTAACTAGAATGTTGACTGATTGTAAATAGTCAACCACAAGAAAAGAAATCTCTGTTTTGAATGAGCCCCACTTTCATGTCTTTTTAAGAGTTCAAACGTGAATTCGTGTCTGCCTGTCACTTGGGATGACAAAAACTATGCTCCTTTTTATATGTTTTTTTAATCTATTTCAGGTTTCTAGATTCAAATCGCATTATTGACGTGGATTTTTGTTAGTTTAAAAGTAGTACTCTCAAATTAATAGCTAACGTGTTTTTCTAGATGACTCATTTTAATCGGCTATTATTATTAAGTTATGAGAAATTTTAAATTTTAAGAAATTTAAGTTTTTGAGAATTTTAAATTTTAAATTTTTAAATACTTTTGCATGGTTTACAGAAATTCATAATATTTTGAAATATGTTATTATGTTATTATTACAAGTTTTTTAGGGAGTGACGGATAGTGGTGTCAAAACCCGACCCGACCCTGATTAAGCGTATTCGGTTCGGTTTCTTAGGTAAAAAAAATATTTGAGTTATTTGGGTCAACTCGAGTAATCTGAATATTAAATAAAGTCGGGGTACTGGGTTGAAAATTTTTGAGAACTCGGGTTCGAGTCGATCCGATTGACATGAATAAATATTTTTATTTTTTTACAAATAAAATTTTATGAATATTCTATTAAAATGAGTAAAAAAAATATTTTTATTATATTTTACTCATATTCGGGTGGACTCGATGCCGAACGGATCTGACCCGAGTTGACCCGACGTGAATTGACATGAACCCAACTACCTGGAATTCAAATAGGGTCAGGTTCGAGTATGAAACTTTTAACCTTGACTCGAATTTAAACCGATCCGAATTGACCCAAACCCGAACAACCTCATACCCGACTAACGCCCCTAATGGTAGATTTCCTTTGATTTAAAAAAAAACAACAAAAACAACAAGAAAAAAAAACAAAAACAACAAGAAAAAAAATTATAAAAAAAATTCCAGGTAAATTTTAATTTTCTCACTTTTTGAAAGCATTCTAATTCTTCTTATTTTGACAATTCATGGAATTTTAATTCCTTCATTTGAGATACCAAACACAATATTTGAAGAAAATTAAAATGCAAATGCCATGAATGCCCCCAATATACCCCATCCAAATACATCCTTAGGTGGCGTTTGGTTCACAATTTCAAAAACTCGGGTTTTTAAATTTCATATAAATTTAAAATGTCAAGTATTTAAAACTTGTTATTTAGAATCACCCATCATGTTTGATTAGTCATTTGGCAAATTGAAAGTATGTTGATTTATATAGTATAGGACATAAATGCCCTTTACCCAACCCAACAAAACCAAGCATATGCACCATCATCTTCATTCCAACAAAAGCTCAAGATCTAAAATTTAAACACATGACCAACTGAAAGTTGCGTAAAACAATATCTTGAAATTGTTTAAAAAACAAGTATATACCAACAAAACTAATACTATCAAAGATCCATTTTTTATATTGTGTAACCTTTCATCGTGATTCTTTTATCTATTTGCATATACAAAATGGATCTTTATAAACCCCAAATATAAGTAATTCGAACAAAACCCAAAATATGAACAATCGAAACAAAACCCCAAATATGCAATCGAACCAACTCAGTTCATATTCATATGATTGAGTAGAAGATTCGTTTTCAAAAAATTAAAAACCAAAATGGACGTTATCAGATTATTACCACTAGAAACATTCGAGAAATGTTGTATTATGGAGAAGGCCTAGATGAATAGAAAGAAAAAAAATAAAGTTCAGAGATGAGGAAAGAGAAGAAAAAAAGTGAGATGATATTTTATTTGAAGGGTAATTTTGTCCACATGTAATCATTATAGATTCTATCCTTTCAAGTTTCAACCGATATTTAATTTCACCCTCTAGCATCTGTATTATAAACCCGTCACTTTTCTGGGTCCCACCATATGCAAACTCTCTTTTTATAACTTACCAAACATGATTATTACAAGATTTTAAAATTCAAACTCATCAAAATACCCTCCAAATTAGCCCAACCAAACATCACCTAAGTGTTTTTTTAACTTATTTTCGGGTCATAAGATAAAAAGGTAAAATAGTATAAAAAAAGTACTTAGTAACAGACAAAAAAGTATTTTATGGATCTCAGAATACTTTTTTGTGGATCGGAACCTTCTTATCTTGTGCCTTAAAAGGCACAAGTTAAAAAAATCCTTCTTATTCTTCTATTATACTAAAAGGCGTACATGGGTACTGTAGCAAACCACACATAAATGCAAACTTTCATGGTTACTGTAGCAAAACACACATTAAATGCAACGTTTCACAACTTGGCAGAAATAGTCCCTGAAGTTTAAGTGGCGTTGCAAAGTAAGTCCAAACATTAAATGCAAAGTTTCACAACTTGGCAAAAACAGTCCCTGAGGTTTAAGCGTCGTTGCAAAGTAAGTCCAAACATTAAATGCAAAGTTTTACAACTTGGCAAAAATAGTCTCTGAGGTTTAAGTGTCGCAAAGTAAGTCCTTTGAATCCCATTCGGCGGGTTTCCACTCGTTAGTGCTATTGCAGGACTTTATAGATTTGAAGTTTCAACATATATGACAAATAATGTGTTGGTTCAGTGGTTAATATAGACGATACCATTTAAAACAGCCCAAGTTCGAACCATGTTGGTATCATTTTTTAAAAAATAATTCCGAAATTTTGATAAGATTAATAGTTGCTTCGGTGACATGGCGTGACGTGGCTTTAATTTCGATGAAATGGAATAATGACGTGGCATTATGGGATGCCAAGTGGCATTATATGTGGCATGCCTCCTCTTATATATATATATATATATATATATATAGTACATGGGTACTGTAGCAAACCACACATAAATGCAAACTTTCATGGTTACTGTAGCAAAACACACATTAAATGCAACGTTTCACAACTTGGCAGAAATAGTCCCTGAAGTTTAAGTGGCGTTGCAAAGTAAGTCCAAACATTAAATGCAAAGTTTCACAACTTGGCAAAAACAGTCCTTGAGGTTTAAGCGTCGTTGCAAAGTAAGTCCAAACATTAAATGCAAAGTTTTACAACTTGGCAAAAATAGTCTCTAAGGTTTAAGTGTCGCTGCAAAGTAAGTCCTTTGAAGCCAATCCCGCTGCATCGCGCGGGTTTCCACACTCGTTAGTGCTATTGCAGGACTTTATAGATTTGAAGTTTCAACATATATGACAAATAATGTGTTGGTTCAGTGGTTAATATAGACGATACCATTTAAAACAGCCCAAGTTCGAACCATGTTGGTATCATTTTTTAAAAAATAATTCCGAAATTTTGATAAGATTAATAGTTGCTTCGGTGACATGGCGTGACGTGGCTTTAATTTCGATGAATATAAAAACAAGAGTATGGTCGAGTTTACTATATGGAAGAGGATTTATGCATTAAAATTTTTTTATTTGCACATTTTAATGTACAAAATATTAATATTGTACAAGTATCTAATGCATGCATTAAAATGTCTGAAATGATATTCATTGTGTGCAAACCAATTCCTTTACTATATTGGCTTTATTTAAATTATTATCACAAATTTCAAATAAGACATTAATTAATTAGTTATCGGTAAAAATGACATTCTATAAAAAAAAAATTTAAAAATATCAATAATAATGATATTTTTCTTAAATTATTAGTTTTTATCGAGGGACAATTATTTTAGGACAATAAGAGTAGTATTTAGTTTTAGTTTTCACATTTTGTGAATCAATTTCTCCATATTCATTTGGGTGACAAATTAATTTTGAAGAACGTTGATAACCAAAGACGTTGATTTACTTGTTTAGCGCAAACGATGATATGATAGAGTTGATGTTTAGACTGACTCAACGGCTTATTAAAGAGGAGAATGTTTAATAGCTGTGAAAAATGTGATCATTTTTAACAAAATCAACTAGATTAAGCGTTTGAAAGCTGAATTTGCTATGTCTAGTGGAGAATATGTAACTCGACCACTATGGAGTATATTACGTTAAATAATGAAAGAATCAACACATAAAACATGTGATATTATTGAAGTTTTTTGATGATAATTATTGTAAAAGAAAAGGTTATACAACAAGAAACGGGTTTAAAGTAATAGTTACTACATAAACGGCGTATATAAATTTTACAGATCTATCTTAACCATGGTTTTTAAATTGAACCGAACATCGAACCAGGTTCTTTTTTATTTCCGGTTAAACCTGATTTTTTCTGGGTTTTTCAGTTTAACCGGCCGAATCGACCAGTCAAATTTTTGATTGAACGGGGCGGTTCAGGCGGTTTCCAAACACTGATCTAACAATAGTTATAAAGTAGTTGTGAACTTGTGATGGTAAATTGAAATAAAAGAACAACGAGGGCAAATGGTGAGTTCAAATGAACCGCTTACTTCAAAAGAAAATTCATCTACTCCAAAGCAATATAAGAAATTCGATTGAGCGTAATAAGACCAAACCGTTTTGTTGATGTGCCTAAACCGGACACGTTTTACTCTACTTGAAGCGTCCCCACCCCCCCCACCCCCAACACACACAAATGAATTGTTTTGGTCTGCAAATGGACCGAATGAATTGTTTGGTTTGTGTGTGTGTTTTTTGGTTTTATTTAATTTTGTATGGTATGTTTTGGGTTGTGAGTGTTGTCCTCTTAGTACGAACATTTGGTTTTGTTTGATTTAAGAGGGAGAAAGCCGAGTTTATGCTGATGTGACGAAAGTGTTTGTGATCTTGGTGTGCTCTTATTACTATGAGTCTTATGTGTGTCCGTGGATGATTTAATGCATAACTTAAAATAGCAATAAAATAGTAAGCGTAAAAACATAAAAGAGAAATGCACAAACGTTGATTTACTAATAGTTCAAACTTCAAACTTCAAACTTCAAACACAACATTTTCGTTTATCAAAGACCACATTCGATTATTTCACCAAATAAGTTCCAATGCATACAATTTCTTAAAACTATATTTATTATTGTAATATCTTGTTTTATTTTTATAAAGGAGTACGAGACATCTATTGCTCCAATCTACATTTCATGTTATATGCACAACTCCATGACAGATCATGTACTACTACATGGGGGTCGGATCCGAGCCCGAAGAGCCAACTACAATGCCATGTTAGTGATTGATCGTGTGTGAAGGATGAAGCAAATTTTGTGTGAGTGCTTCACATGGTTTCACATGTCTGACAAAGCTAAACATGCAAAAGGTTGACACTTGACAAAAGTGTAAACGAACTCATGCTTGAGCACAATATGCTTAGGGAAATCAGGTATTTGATTGTCAAAGATGACTATATCTATATTTATGTGACAATGATAATTAATGTGAGAGGCTTAAGAACTTATTTACGATAGCACACTTAACTTTAAGAACAAATGTGGTATCATTATATATGGGAGAACAAAAGTTTGCTAAACGGGCTCACATAAGATCCTTACATATATATTACGGTTTTATGTACGTAGATCATATATGTTGTATACATGCTAGATAAGGGTGCGAGCTCGGCTCATTTATATATATAAAGCTTGAGCTCGGGTTCGAGCTCGTTTTGAGTCTCATATTTTGAGATCAAACTCGGCTTGTGACAAATATCACTAACTCGAGCTTGACTCGGGCTCGACTAATTGATTTGACATATTGAAGTAAATAAAGCTCAAATGAAACTCGACTCGTTAATCACAATAGGTTGGAGCTTGTTTATACATAATTATATATACGTATATATTTTTACGGCTCATGTAGGCTCGCGGGCCTAGTCGATCTTTATATAAAGATCGGGCTCGAGCTCGATTAATAAATGAGCCTAAACTTAGGATCCATCTCGGGCTCCAGATCATTTAGGCTCGACTCGTTCGAGCTTTTTACCGATCTAATTTCAACCTTTTCATGAGCGATTTAGATCGTTTTTACCCCGTTAAAGGTCAGGCAACAAATATGCCCCTTTGGGTATTGTCTCCGTGGTTTCAAAACCTTAAAACATGTACGTATAACCCAGTGAGCCAAGATTTCATGTTTGGGGGGCAATTTTTTTTTTCTTTTTAATCACAAAATAGTTCGAAGAAATACAACAAAACATGATAGTGGCAAACCGGATAAACCACATGGATTTATTTTGAAGGTTACTCTTATTTTTAAGAATAAAACTAATATGTTCTGTAACATATATCAGTCAAATGGCAACATCTAAGTTAATAAGTATACGAGTCAGACTAATATGTTCTGTAACAAAACTAATATGTATAAAAGTAATTGTCCCAAAAGGCAACATACACATCAAGTCATCAAATGATCACATACTAGTTTATTAAAATTTTGACAATTGGTAAACACTATAACTTAACAAATAACAAGTAATAAGCATACAATCAATGAAATAATTAATGGTTATTATTTATCAAATATTCAATTGATCATTAATTTGCAAAAATAAAAACACTCGGGTGTCTCAGTTCTTCGGCTATGTTTGGCAAAAGTAGTTGTGAGCGTGCTTGAAGCTGTGAGTAATGTACCACAGCTTCTCACCGCCACTCCAAGCTTCTTAAAAACATTGGAAAAATGAGCTTTCCTAAAAAATAGCAAAGCTCACCGCTCCTTTACCAAACGAACACTAAAAATAAAAAAGCTCACTCCTCAACGCTCATCGCCCCAAAAAGCTTCAAAAAGCTCTGCGCCAAACATAGCCGTATATCTGAAAGATTCCAAACACAAAAACTAATTTTGATCATTAATGAAAACAAAATAATAAAAAGCATTGAATACTATGAAATAATAAATAGCATTGAATACCTTTGTGAAATTTTTTGATCGGTTTGTTACTGACACTTTGAGAGAACAGTTGGATTCTTTTTCTTATGAAAAAAAAAAAGTACTAAAGGTGTTTGGTATGCTGTCATGAATGATAATGGGTATGTTTTTTATAGTAGTGGTGGGTTCCTCACTAATGAAAGATCCATTCATACCTCTTTAAACGTATATGAAATATGGATTATATTTATCATTCATTACCATAGTGGTGAGCCCCCTCATCTTAAACAAACACTTTTAATCACTTTCATAATTATATTGTCATTCCCATAATGAGATACCAAACACACCCTGAATTGATATTGTTGAGATTGGGTGGGGCCGACTATCCAAATTCCTAAAACAATAAACTTCTTGGGCTATAGAACAATGGCCTAAGTAATCCAAAAATTCATTTGTCCATACTCGCGGCTCCAATATTTTCATACTTTTGCCTTTCTTTCTCAATCTAGACGAGTCTTTTTCTATTTTTCTATAAAAATTGTATATTACTCTTTTTTATTTTTTATCCTTTTCCAATGAGAATTGATTTGTATATTTTTAATTTTTATTTGTGCACACCAAAATTATGACCCACTTTAACTACTTGTACACTAAAGTGTGAAAATCAAAAACCAAATGTGCAAATCACTTCTTTTTTTTACTTATGCCCAACCTTAACTTAGTAACAACAACAATGTTCAATTCTGCAAGCTAAGGGTATGCTTGGCGTAAGTAGCTATACTTGTTAGTTGAAGATGAAGTTTGTAAGAGCTTGAGTTTATATGTTTGATAAGTATCTGAAGCTTATATGTGTAAAATGACGTTGAAGGACAAAATATGCAGTCACTTCTACTCTCATGTTTACCCTAAAGGTAGGGCAATGATTTGTTTATATTTCATTTTTCTCATATCTCGTTTTGATTGGATTAGGTATTGTTTTTGTTTTGTGAGGGTATATAATTAAATATACAAGAGGCTTAAGGTTTTTATAAAAGCCCCTCATATATAGCTTCTCTTTAAGAGCTTATGAAATCTAAAAGCTCTAACAAACTCATGTACAAAATACAAACTAGTTTATTCTAAAAGCTCATGCTACCATAAGCTCTAATAAACTTTGGACGAAACATACCCATAAGATAGTAACTTTTTAAGAAGGGGTGTTTGGTTAAGTTTATGAATTAGGCTCATACTTATGTTATATAAGCAATTTATAACTTATATATCATAAGCTCTTGTTGCGTGTTTGGATTAGCTTCTATTTAATAAGTTAATAAAGTCAAGTGTTTGGTTTAACTTAGGTTGGTAATGACTCAAAAATGGCATGAGTTGAAAAATATGGATGTTAGATTAAATATAACCGAAGGGTAGAATTGCAATTTGTGATGTAACATGTTATATAAGCTTAACCTCCTTTAAAAAATTACAATTTGAGACATATAAAAAATCTCTTATATAAGCTCATAAGCCCAATCATATAAGTTTAGCGAAACATCTAAATTAGACTTATTTGACACATATAAGTTAATAGGCTCATAAGCTCATCATATAAGCTTAGACCGGGTGTTATGGTCATCAAACTTACTACACTTACATCACCGCTACATCATCATTCAACACATAACTGAAGCCACCACCAAACAAGTGTAATGATACCGTCAAACTAAACATATAAATAAACGCACTTTATACAAGCATACCCCCCTAATATAACCAAAAAGAATCGAGAAAGAAATGGGGAAAAAAATGTAGTGATCTGCATCACAAAACCAATGCACAAAATAGTTACTAGCGCAAAGTTAGTTTCTATGAGGATTGGGTGTGATGGGTAGCACCCAGTGTTGCAAAAAAAGGCCTGTAAAACCAACTAATTGACGCCTAGACGCTATTGGGCCATCAATCTTTTCGATTTTTATAAATCGGTCAAACATAGTCAACGGCGCTCAACGACTATTAACGGCGGTCAAACTTGCCGGATACTTGAAAATCTTGTCGGAAATACCTAAAACTAGTTTTAATCACTTATAGTCGTTGTTTATATCTATTACAAGATGTTTTTTTAAGAAAAATACTACCGAGAATACCTAAAACTAACCGGAAATGTCAATCCGATTAATCTCGCCCAAACTGATTACAAACTACAAAAATGTCGACCACCTAACTATCAATTTACAATTTTTACAACCTTGATTGCACCACCAGGTCGTCGATCACCATTATACCACAACATGCCTTGGCCAAAGAACCTTAACCCTTTCATCTAATGACACATCCATGAATAAGACAACCAAAAATGGCAACACTAGTAAATAACTCCAAAAGAATGTCCAATAATAAGTTAACAAAAAAGGCAAAAAAATGAAATAACAAGGTGGATGCCAAAGCAAAATAATAAAATCATAAATCCCTACCACCAAAATACCGCTGGCCATCTCTCTCTCTTATTTCCCTATCCCTATTTTTCTCCAACTTTTTTATAATTTTTTTTTTTCAAAAAAAATTTCTCCACAAACATCAAAAATCAATTAAAAAAAAAACCCTAATTTTTTTTTAATCACATTTCATGTTGTATAATTAAAAGGGTACCCAGATCAACCAACAAATGACAATATTGTTTTGTCATTAAGTTATATTCAAAGGTAATGTTTTTGAGTTAGAATGTGATGTTTTTTTGTTTTGTTTTTTTAATGATGTTTTTCTGGTTCTCATGTTTCAGATCTGTGTTTTTTTAGAGAAAAAAAAACATGTTTTTTTATGGTGGTAGTTTTTTTGTTATTTTCATAAAGGGGGTGCTTGTTTTGGCTTATATAGCTGGCTTATGGCTTATTTGGTTTTGGGCTTATGTTTCATAAGCTCAATTTTTTGTGGCTTATTTTGAAACTTTTTGGTTTATATAAGTTTATTATGAAATAATAAAGATATATATAAGTTTCAAAATACGCCACCAAAAATGAGCTTATGAACCATAAGCCCAAAACCAAATAAGCTATAAGCCGGCTATATAAGCGAAACAAACACCCCCTAAGTATGTTCTTATTTTTTATTTTTTTATTTTTTTATAGATTTGTGATGGTAAAAAAAAGAAAAAGAAAAAAAAGAAAAGAAAAAAGAAATGTGTAAACGTGTAAAAAGAAGGAAATTAAATCAATTGTGGACTTGTGGTATTATGAATAAGACAATTATTGTAGGTGTATGTGTGGGGTAGGTATGGTTGTATTTATGTACTATAAGAGTGATTGATTGTCATTTGTTTTGGATTGTATATGTGTAATATAAGAAGATTCGTGGCGATACTAGTACGCGGTTTAGGTAATTTGAGATACCAAAAGTTTGTAATCATTTTGATGAAAAGTATGCGTTACTAGAACTACGGGGTGTTTAGAATTGCTTATTGAGTGGTTATGTGTTTATCTAAGTGCTTATATGCGTGTTGCTTTGTTTTGAAGTAGATTAGTAATTCCAAACACTTTATTGAAAAGTGCTTATTTGCTTATTTGGTAAGGTATAAGCACTTGAAATAATTTGCACCGTAGTCAATCCCAAACACCAACTACACGAAGTTTATTTTTTGAATGCTTTTGGTCATGATTCATGGTGTTTCTTAGGTAGTTTGCGTTTTTTAATTAAAAATATGGAAACTTGTTTAATTTGGATTTTTTTTTGTCATGCAGAGATAAATAATCGTTCATTAGCTTGAAGCAAACATTCAACTTACGCGAGTGAATTAGAGACGGAGATTTAGCAAAATCGTATTCGAAGACATAAGAATCACCTAATAATGGTTGCTACGGTTGCTACTGCGTCATTATTTCCGACCTCATCCCCACAACCCGACTCTGGTGCCAAGAATTCCGGAAAGCATCATGGGCTAAACAGTAGTGTAGATGTGCGTGGAATCAAGTCGAAATCAACATCTTCTGGTGGTATGCAAGTTAAGACCAATGCACAAGCGCCCACAAAAGTAAACGGTACTAGAGTAGGTGTTATGGACGGCCTCAAAACCGATGATAATTCATCGTCAGCTGCACCGAGGACTTTTATCAATCAATTGCCTGATTGGAGTATGCTCCTTGCTGCTATTACTACTATTTTCTTGGCTGCCGAGAAGCAATGGATGATGCTTGATTGGAAGACAAAACGTCCTGATATGCTTGCGGATTTAGATCCGTTTGGCTTCGGGAGAATGGTTGAAGATGGGTTTGTGTTTCGCCAAAATTTCTCTATAAGATCGTATGAAATAGGGGCTGATCGTACTGCTTCGGTTGAGACCTTAATGAATCATCTGCAGGTATTGTGATGGTGTTTGCGTGTTTATTGGTTTGTTGATGGTCTTAGCAAACGAGTCACACTTTAACTTAAACAATTTTGTGTTGGTATGGCAGGAAACAGCTCTCAATCATGTAAAAACTGTTGGATTAATGGGTGACGGGTTTGGATCAACGCCTGAGATGAGTAAAAAGAATCTGTTTTGGGTGGTGACGAAAATGCAAGTGTTAGTAGAGCGTTATCCGACTTGGTACGATATTCGTCTATGATCCTTACAGTTATTTATCAAGTGTTTTTCGATTTCAGTCAGACCGTTAAAGCTTGTCGTGTGGATTGATATATTATGTCACACTTAAAATTAATTTCAGGGATGATGTGGTTCAAGTGGATACGTGGGCAACTGCTTCTGGAAAAAACGGGATGCGTCGTGATTGGCTGATTCGTGACTGCAGAACGGGGGAGATACTAACACGAGCCTCAAGGTTGAAATCTTTATCAAATTACTCGAATATTGTGATGTTTGGTTTTCAGCGTTTAGTAACAAATGGTATTTTTATTTATCTGTTGCAGTAATTGGGTCATGATGAATAAAGTTACAAGGAGGTTATCCAAAATTCCGGATGAAGTTCGAGCTGAAATCGAGCAATATTTTGTTGATAAACCTCCTGTTATAGATGATGACAACATAAAACTGCCAAAACTTGATGAGAACACCGCTGACCATGTTCGCAGTGGTCTAACTGTGAGTAAAGCTTCATTTTTCTATGAATTAAAAGATAGGTTTTCGTTGCGGTGACATGATTTTTTGAATGTTTTTCTTTTTTCGATAAATATTTAGCCCAAGTGGAGTGATCTGGATGTCAACCAGCATGTCAACAATGTGAAGTATGTTGGCTGGCTCCTTGAGGTGAGTCTATGCTCGTTAACTTCGCATCTGTTCATATTCATATATCGCACACTAGTTGGTACTTTATCATTTTTAGCAAAAATTTAAAGTATGGGTGATGTGAGTCAGGCTTAAACTAGCGCGGCTCATTATCAGTAAAGGTGTCAATTTCAACCCATTACTAATGAGCAGGCGATTTGCGTATTTAGTCATTTTACTTCTTTTTGTACATCCAAGCTCTCAAAAATGGCCGTGTCTCGTCTGGGTCATTATGTAACCAAAAGAATTCTATAAAAGCGATACCCAAATTGATGATTTCTACAAATATGTTAAATTTACGTATAAAAATGCTAAAAGCTTCCAGGTGTACATTTATGAGCAAACTGTGGCCAAATATTATCAGTCATATATTTACCATGTGTACATTTATCATTACAGAGTGCTCCACAGCCTGTTGTGGAGAACTATGAGCTTGCAAGCATCACTCTCGAGTATCGTCGTGAGTGCATGAAGGACAGTGTGCTGCAGTCACTCACTTCCTTATTGGGCAACAACCCGTGTGGATCTATAACTGATCCTAACACCAATGTTGATTGCCAACATTTGCTTCGTCTAGAAGGCGGCGGTGGTGAGATTGTGAAGGGTAGGACCAAATGGAGGCCGAAATATGCCAACAATTTCAGGAACATCGGTCAGTTGGGTACTCAAAGTGGCTAAAGCTTGTTGACGGTGTAAGTGGCATTATGCTAAATGTGCTACTTGTGTTATTTGCAAATTATTTGCAATGTTTTGACCTACTCATCTCTTTCTCCCTATATATATGTTTCTTTCGAAAATGTATGTTTTTACTATTTTTAGTTTAAGAATGGAGAGAAAGTGTAAGCCTATTGTAAGTAAAACCAGTTTGTGCTCAAACTCTCGGTCTCTCTTGTTCCTACCTGGATATGCGTATTTCGATGTGGCAATTCTTTATTATTTTATAATCAGATATCGTTTTACTGGTGTTGTGTATGGGGGATTGAAGTGTCGAATATGTTCAGTTAGTTCATTCGTTTTACTTATAATCATATCGTTTTGGACTATTTCTATCAAGTTAACAGCTTATCGTTGCTGCAGCTTTTTTAATACGTAGTGTTGAAAACTGTAAGCTCGAGGATTAAGCAAGTTAATAGCTTATTGTGTTTTCTTAACATGGTTTTACACTGCCGTATACCTCTAATACACATTTGTGCCGACTGCTAGGTATATTTGTTTGGTCGTTAAGCCTTCGGATTGTGCACGTTACTTGTTATGTGACCTCTCTTTTACAAGGTGAATTGGTCATATCCGTCTCTTGTGTAAAAAAAGGAATTGGTGTAAATGGGTCGAAATTGGTTGTAAACTTGTAACATTGTAAATTCTAGTTATTATCAATGTTGCAAAAATCGTGAATCGGTAGTCGGGCTGTCGATCACTCTGCAGCGATTAATCGGTCAAAGCGGGATTACTTAGTGATTTATCGGATGGGCATTTCCCCTGCAAGTTTTGGGTATTTCTGGAGAACAAACTAAAGATCTTAACTGGTTTCAAGCATGTTATGTTTTCAAACCTCAATAAAATGCTTCAATTCTGATTATGAGGCTCATTGTGTGTTATAAGTGAAATAAACGATCATCAAATTATGTAGAATGCCTAAATTATTATTTTTTAAAAAGTTGACCGATTAATCCGATTTTTGACAGATTAGCCCAATTTTTTTACCGATTCTGCCGATTTTTGACTGATTAGTGGCTGATTTTTGCCTAGGCTGTTTTTTTCCACCGATTTTTAAAAATCAACAAGATATAAGGCCGATTACTAATTAATCGACCCCTAAGCCGATTTTTGCAACATTGGTTACTATACATCTTAATCAATGGTGTTGTGAGTCATTTTCTGTAGTAATATGCTGTTAACATAACTTGTACCAGAAAGTTTGTTCTCATAACTTGTACCAAAAAGTTTAATAGCTTTTAGTTGAAGTGGTTGGAGTTTTGGAAAAAAAGGGCAACCTACCTATGTCTTATTACACTTGGAAAACTATTATGTGATCCATATTAGCCTTTAAGTTATGTTGATAGCTTAACCAACACCAACAATATTTATTCTAACAACACAAAAGTCAAAATGAAGGTTTACAAGATAGGGCTGGCTCTTAATAGCATGCAGTTGGAGGATGAAGGTGACAATTTTGAATATTCAAACTTTAAGTTGTCAAATTCATTGATTTTTAATATATTCTTAAATTCTAATAAGTCAAATAGTTGAGTTATGAGACATACAAAGTGCATTCAAAGTTGCATACATCTCTTCTTTTCTTGACCTACCTACTTATCAACATACCAAATTTGTGTCATCTATCATCTATGCAATGAGCCGAACTTTGGCAAGACTAGACTTGACAATGTTATGTTCGGCTCAAGTTTGACGATCCTTCATGAAGGAAGCTCGAGCTCGGCTAGAGAAAGTTTGAATAAGGCTCAAGTTCAGCTCGAAAAACTCGTTTTATTTGTAGTGATACATTTTTAAACCTAACAAAAACGAGAATATAATATAACATTTGTATTCGGCTCGAGCTCGACTCGAAAAGCTCGATACATTCGTACTAAGTTCTTTACACTTGGTGAGTTGTGTATTTACATATAGGCTCCCTAAAATATATATGATATATATTTAAAAAAACTTATATATTACTCAAAGCTCGACAATAACTCAAGTCGAGCCTATATAACCTCGAGTTTGACTCGTTAAACATTTCGAACTCATTTTATGGGCTCAAGCTCCAGGCTTGATAAAGCTCGGTTTGAACGAGCTCGAGTCAAGTTCCTAAATCGTGTTGTGTTGAATGTTGTCAAACATTTCTTCTTATTATGCACATCCTAAATCATGCTATACAAAAATTTTAACATACAAGCTCCAGTCGTTTTATACAGAAAATTATTGACATATTACTCGACTGCTGACCCGCCCATTTTCGTGACCTCTACTTAAAACAGAACGAAACTAAACTCACTACTAAAGAATGGGCTTTCTTTATTATTGATTAAAAATTTTCCATGGATAAGTTAGAAATACAACATGATTACCATTAATGGCAAAATTTGGCGAGAAATGTTCATGGAAAATTTTACATGAAGCTTGAAGATGCTCCATCTGTTGTAACGCTAACTCTAGAAGATGTATAAGCAGGCGAAGGAGGTCAACATTGAAGTTAACAATATTGATACAACATTAACACCATTGTTGTCAAGGATGCTCAGACCCGAGATCCTCTTCACGGTTGGTCCTGGTTTTGACACAACCTGAAAAGAAACAAAGTATTATGTAAAGAGACGGTGTATATGTTTATGTCTACTTTGGTTTTTTACTTTTACTTATTGCGCCCATGTAATCGCGTTGCATTCTTCTATTTTGAGTTAACTACATAAATGGTCCTTGTGGTTTGCCGGGTATTACGGATTTAGTCCATTTTTTTTTGTTACGGGTCCAGTCACTGTGGTTTCGACCCGTCACGGATCCAGTCCAAAATGCTAACCTCGTCTATTTTTTCCGTTAAAACCATCACGTGACAAAAACGTGATGGGTAATTCTGTCTTTTCTCTTTTCCTCTCTTTTGTTATACTAGAATTGAAGGGGTAGTTCACATTTTTACTCTTAAAATGTCTCCTTTTCTTGATAACAACTTGACCAAAGTAGCACCTTTCCATTCCCCTAAATCCATACCCTCTTATATTTTGAACTCAATAAATGTTGCATAGGATCGTTTAGAAGTGGCAAAATGGCCTGGTCAAAATGGGTATTGGGTCAAAATGGGCAACTTTTTAGTATATATCGAAACAGTGCGGTTGGGTGTATCAGAGACCTTTTTCGCCATTGAAAAGAGTACAAGTAGACGATGTGGTGAATATAATTATAAAAAATTAAAAACAATATGATTTTAAAGACAGATTTAGAAAGTTGTATGCACTGAATATGCATATCGGCTTTAGGGAGTACCTTGTTACGAACGCTACAGAATCCACTAAATTGCAGCGTTGCTCCCAAAATTGAGTCAATTAGACTCCCTGCAAGTCCTGCGGCAGCAGAAAGAGGTATCACTAGTAGCTGCTTCAAAAACGCATCGTTAGTGCAACTTTTTGTGAAGAAACCAGGTAAAACGAATGCTAGTCCAATGACGGTTCCTGCTGCTGCAGCTGCTTGAAGACCGGCTATTGTTACACCACCATTTGTACCCCTACGAACAGGCTGTCAATCAAGAATGAAAAAGATTAGTATGCACCAACTATTTCCATCAAGTTTTTTTTACACCATTTTAGTGCCTGTTCTCGTGGATACATTGGAGATGGTCTTACAATTTGATGTCTTTTGATTCAGATAGATCAATATAAGGTAAAATAAAATAAGGTTAGCTACAAAGGAGACATATGTCAACAGTGTTGAAGACTCGAAGGCCACATGAACCTCTGATATAATTTAGGGTGGTGTTTGTAATTAGGTTTCTGCTTATAACTAAGCATCTGTTAGCTGCTTAAAAATAAGCGCTTCCATAAAATCAAATTTGGATTTGCCATTTTTTGTGTTAAATAAGAAGTTTAAGCACAAGCAGAATGGATTTAAGAAAACTGCTTCTGCTTAATGAAAAGAACATAAAGCAAAAAGACCAAAAAATAAGCAATCCCAAACACCCCCTTAGTTCAAAGAGTACGATATTATTATTGAGGGTGATATATCTTTTGTAATCCTACTTGACACACTAATTATCAAAAACTGTAAGATGGTATTTAATCTTAAACGTATGAAGTGAAGGTACATTTAAGAAGAGCTGGAGACAGGATCATGAAAGCACAAAAGGCAAAAGGGTTCTCACCTTAAACGTAGTAATTAACCGAGGCTGTTCATCACTAAGCACCCCAAGCTCCGACGACCAAGTGTCTCCATTAGAGCATGAGTAATGGCCAATCAGTCCACCAACAAGAGATGTTATGACATATGATTCTTTCGGGTCCAAACAAGTATCATGCGATGCTTTCAACTTCCAATATGCTATAACTAAGACACTAGCAATTCCACTATTTGAAAAAACTTGTATCCTGTATATAGAGACAAGGGGAACATAAACAAACGGTTCAGTTAACAAACACCAAACCATTGTCAAAGGATATACGGTTCAGTACTTTGCTCGAAGATGGGATTAGCTCAAAATTGCAATTGAGCATAGTAAAGATTTTAACCCGTAGGATTATAAAAGCTCGAAAAACGTCATAGAACAGTTCTTTGTAAGAGAGTTGATAAAAATATCTAAAGTTACTTGATTGATTTGTATGTGAAATTCCAGAATCCATGGTCTCCTATAATTCAGTCAAGCGATGGTCATTTGTAAGCATCACGCGCATTAACATAGCAGGCATCGTTAGAATTGTGAAGCACTTCCTAAATACACACATTTCTAAAATCAGGACTCTACTTCAAACAAGCTATAGCAATTAACATAGTAAGCTACATCTCTGTTCATAACCGGAGCTAACAAAGAACACATATTACAGCAGTTGATTCATAGTTACGAATATAAAGTAGTTACAACTTGCAAGCGTATAACTTAAGCAAAACTAGTATTGAACAGAGAATGGGTACCAATTTCTTTGACCTCCTGCTTTAAATTCAGCATCAATAGCCCGCTTTCTATCCTCCCCCTTTTTAGTAAGCTTTGACGATGTAAAGAAGAAAGCCAACAACATAGCTCCAAATCTGATCATGTGAAACATAAGTGTATAAATATACAGATATGAATATCCATACTATTAGCATAGGGCCAGTCCATATATGAAGAAAAAAAACTGCAGGAAAGGTATTTTTTGGCAATGTGGGGGTACGAGTACTTTTTCTTTCTAATCAAAAGGAATGGACCCGAGATATAATTCAAATTTGACTTTCTTATGGTAAATTCTCTTTCAGTAGTAACCAAGTTTCATCAATAAAACGGGTAAACAAACGAGGTTTTCCTTGTTCAGGTTATCCAGGGAGGGCGGGCCTTTTTTCTCACCGGGTTAACCCGGGACCGTCCAAATGTACACACCTAGCGAGGTTTGAACCTTGACCTCTTGTGAGGAAACCAAGGACCGTACCACTAGGACATTTGTGGTGGTTCCAATATTCCAATTAAAAGCCATTCAAGTTTCAATATAAGTTAAACATGAGTGACCTAATGATTACTACTAGTATTTCAAGTTTCACAAATGCAATATAAATGTTTTATAATTCACAATAACCTATATTACTACTAATCAAGTTATCTCTTACGATCCCACATCAGCAAAGTATGAGTACTTTGCTTGGTTGGTGGTTTATAAGTCTAGGTGTCCCCTCCTCCTAGTGGGTGTTTGTTTCGGCTTATATAGCCGGCTTATGGCTTATTTATTTTTGGGCGTATGTTTCATAACCTCACTTTTTGTGGCTTATTCTGAAACTTTTTGGCTTATTTATAAAAAAATTTATTACGTCGTAATAAGCTTATATAAGCCGGAAAGTTTCAAAATAAGCCACAAAAAAGTGAGCTTAAGAAACATAAGCCCAAAAACAAATAAGCCATGAGCCGGCTATATAAGCCGAAACAAACACCCTTGCAAGCTAGCTTTTTAAGTGAGTCCTACACTGACCCTAGTGTGGGATAGGTTCCTATCATTATCTAATCATACATTTTGCACACACAATAAAAATCAAAAAAACAAAAAATAAACCTGTAATTAACAGCCAAATGAAGAGACATAACAAAGAAGCCAGCAAATGCACCAGAAACATCAAGTGAGTTTTTCCTGTAAGAATTAAAAGCAATAAAAAAGGATATCAAAACTGCAATTATCATTTGCATCACCATCTTTTATTTCACAACCTAACTGATATGTTGATGTTAATGATAAAAAAAACCAAACTTGTTGGTGTTTTTATTTGTGACAGTTTTGGAAAGTCAACAATGTTTCGCTACATTTTATTTTAGTCTACTTGTTTGTGCTTATTTTAATTTATTATTTTTGGTTGTGTGTATTTTAATACTAACAATAAAAAAATTATGCCCCCCTTTTTTCGACATTAATTTCAAATATACACAAAATACAACCATCGAATGTATTGTGTACAATGCTTTTAAAGCATCATTTGAGTAAATATGAAATTTTCATGATTTTGTTGGATAGATATGAAAATGCCCCAAAAAATAAAATAAAAAATAAAAAATGATTGACAACTGCCAATATAGCATAGCCAATTAGCCATGTGATTAACGTGGTGTTTGGAACAACTTAGGCTACTCGCAGTGGGACGGATTTAATTGGTCAAGCAATTTGGTCGACCCATATTGAAATCGGTCGAGCCTTATGTGGGCATGGAAGCAAATATCGGTCGAGGTGCAAAAATTGAAACAATCGGTCTAAATTAGGACCGAGTTTGCACATCACAAAAATAAGTTTTATATAGAAAAATGAATTTGGTCGTGTTTAAATCATCGACTGTGACAACTTGGTCGTGTCTGGTCATCGGAGAGAGAAAGCTGATGTGACAGGGGATGACCCGAGTCACGACTGTTAATAGCCTTATTTTTTGAGTTAGGATGTTTGGTTTGAGAGTATGAATTTCATTCTTAATATAATTATTTGGTGAGTGGGTTTTGTTATTGATAATGGATATCAAACCCACAAAATCAAGTATTTTCTAAACTCAATCAAAGGATATGAGTTTACAAACCCGTTCCTATATCCATACATATATATGTAGTGATTCTATTTTAGAGCCAAATGCTCCTTTAATTTAATATAGAAAACGTTTATAAACTCATTTTTTTTTGTTTTTGTATAAAGGAGTGTTTGGATGAGCTTACAAGCTTAAACTTATGTACTTATATAAACCGGTTTTGATACCTTTATTTTTGGCTTATCAACTTATGTACCTTTATTATTATTATTATTTTTTCCCGAGACATATTTAAACACTCAACTTGAGTTAGTCTATCATAAGCCATAAGCTGTTGATTAGGACTTGATCATAAGTCGAAAAAAATAAGTTTAGACAAACACCTCTGAAGTTTTTAAGTTGACTTTATGCACTAAATAAGTCATAAGCTGAAGAAACAGTGAATTTGTAATCTTTTTCTTTGTAGAATAAGCCCCAAAAAACGAGTTAATCTAAACACTTGCACATATCTCGTGCACATTTACTTTTTTTTTCTAAGATAATATGCACATAAATTGAAAAATAGAATTCGGTTATATCTACATTTTAGACAGTTTGTTCGATAAACCAGTATCTAAACTACCTAATTGCATAATTAAGGCATGTTTCGATGGAGGAAAAATCACTATTTAACACAAAAAGTTTTTTTTTTTTTTTTTTTAGAAAACAGAAATTTCATTCAAGTTGTTTATTTCTAGTTAACATTTCATATTTTTATAACCTATCAAGAAAAACTAAACAAACAATCTTGAGTCGATTTATGTTTGATTTACAAAATTATATTTCACATTACTACCTTATCAAACATAGTTCTCATAAATCATTTTGACCAACTCTTGAGTCGATCTCAAACATTCACCAAAACCAAGCTCGACTCGCATAAGTCTTAAACCATCAAAGCAAGTTCAAGACTGTCTACAGACTCATTTTCAGATAGCAAGTTAACAGAAATATAGCACATTCTCTCATGGAATTAACATTAAGGAAACCATATTTAAAGTCCGAAATAATTGCTTTCAAAATCAGATTAGAAGTGGTATTTGCTCGCTCATTCGAGCCTGTCGATAAATTCAAACAACACAAATACAGGATAAAGAACAAATCTATCATATACAAATGGTAAAGAGGAGGTCTAAACACCAACACGACGAGTGTTATACAAAATTAAAGTATGTACAGTCCGTGTTCTAGGTATATCCTTCCCTGTTGCACAAGTTAACAAGGTACAAGTTTTATGTGTTAGGGACAGGGGAGGGGTTACGAAGTAAACTAACATTCTTTTTGTTGCGTTTATTTGTGACTTCCTTTTGGATTCTACGTGTACTAGGACTCGGTATTCTCGGTATTCTTTGGTATGTCTTCTGCAAAATTTCAAAGTTTCTGCGCCTGATACAAAAATGAACACAAAACGAAATGAGTTAGTAAATGAGAGCAACCGTTGGGTGGGTTTGGTGACGGGTAAAAACTGGTAGGGTTGACCCAATCACATTACCTGCATTTACATTATATACAGATGAAGATGAACGCCTGCACAGTTCACTTGTTTGTGAACTTTTTTACTCCAACTGAGAACTGCTTCAGGAAATCCTCACTAGCAAAAGTTAGGGGAAGCTCTTCATCATCAAACAACTCTTTCCAGTCATTTTCTTGATTTGTAGCATTCTCCGAGTGTTTGTTTGGAATATAAGGCACATTTGGTATATCTCGATACAAGTGCTTCAATATGAATAGTGCAGTATCAGGGTCTCTCCAGTATTTTCTGCAAGATTATACGAATACAAGGGAAAGTAAATAAAATTTCTTTTAACTTTAGCCTGTGACTTCAATAAAGTCAAAATCTTCGTAATGTGCAGAGTTTTTATCATAATTATCAAATTTGGACAGTCTAAATCGCTATTCAACAGGGTTGTAAATATCGCTCGGCGGTCGACCCCCGCCAAGCGCCATATCGGTCTTGGAGACCATAAATTATAAAGGAATTTATTTAAAAAAAATAAATATTAGCAATATTATAACAAAATAAGTTAATAAACACAAAAAACTAAAAAGTTAAACATCCTTGAAAAATAAAAGCCGCAAGTCCATAATTATTTATCAATTTATAAAATAAAAAAAATCCGAGTTTGACCATTTTTTACCTAGTTTGACCGATTTTTGACCGAATTTAACCGATTTTGACCAAACCGATAAATTTGACCGATAAGTGAAATAGCGTATCGGTCGACCGCCGATAAGCGATATATCGGCCGCCAAGACCGATATTTACAACACTGCTATTCAACATGCTTAAAATTGGCAAATCATCTCAAAAGTATATAACATGGCTAATATAAACTTACGTATGTGCTCCAACAACTGATATGTATTGATATTCGAATGTTTTATTCTGCATTGTCAAAATTTCAAGAGATGAGTATTTACTATACGGGATAAGTAATGGTAAGAGAAAAGAGGGACACAAGTATCTACTATAAGGGAATGCCAATGAGTCGAATCGGGTTATGTTTTATCTCTAACTAAGTAACTAGTCATATGCGTCCAACAGGTCAGAACTGGCGCAAAGTAAATTATTAATGCATCATTTCATTCCAAGACTTAGAATATCAATGAAACAATATAACTTTTGTGTTCTTAATAATTACGCTTAATTACTTACAAAAGAAAAATGTATGGACAAAAAGTATTTCGGGTCAACCCGACCGACCCTTTCATTTTGCCACCTATGCAAAAAGGCAAGAGTACATACTTGAAGCACATGATCAACTCGTCCATCTGGACTCCCTGTCAACCTCTCCAGCATAAGTAAACCATATGATTTCTCTCTTTCTTCGGATTCTTCGGACGACTCTGACAAACCAGAACAAAACACAAAAAGGTAAGTAACTGAAAATTTTCAATGGTTATATGACAAAAAATGAGACTGCGTACACTTCAATTACCTTCATGATCATCACTCTCCCTAGATTGACATAATGTTAGTACTTTAACCTACGAGGAGTAAAGTCGTTATAAACATATATCAACATAAAACATACAGTATTACATAATATAAAATCTGTAGGCTAACTATTAGCAACAAACCTTTGCCTCACTCATTTGATCAACCACCACCTGAGAGCGTGACGCAACTTTTTCTACAAATTCCTGCACCATCATGTATTGTCGCAGGTTAAAATGGATCAGAGTGGGTTGACGCACCAACACCTTTGTGTCTATTCGAACTAATAATGGATTCGTTAACTATGATTATGAAATCAATGGTATTAACATGTACCTGATATCCAACATGCAGCCTCTTTCCACCTCTGTGATAAGGGATAATGACTGCACGTTTGTCTAAATACTCCTTGCAAACAAGTGGTTCTACTCTGAGCACAAGACGGTTATTTCACGTCAGGGGTCAAAAGAGAGTATGTAACATTTTAGTGCGATAGGCTAAAGGTGATAGTGACAAGTTACATATCACTATTTAAGCAAAGGACACAGAGATACCTGTATGCTACTGGATCATAAGGATGAAAAATGTTAAACATTTGCCGACAACATGGCATCTCTTCAATAATATTTTCATCTTCCCAGTAATCTTTCCCTTGGCCTGGGAAAGCAAAAACAAATTTATAAATATGGAAGATGGGCAAAAATGAAACCATTTTTGTTTCCAAATGCTAATGATCTCCCGAGGATCAAAATCTAACAGAGATATGAGGCAAGCATTACCAATTCCAATGCGGACATTGCGTAAGGCTAGAAATACACCAAGAGGAGATCCAACTGCAAAGAATGTATCAACCTGGCATGAATATGATAAAGAATAAGGATTAATAAGAATGCTCTGAATATAGGCCTGTGAATGGAACCCGTCCTGATCCAGCAGATTGACCCAATTATGTGGGCCAATACTTGGGTTGATCCATGATCAGTTCATCCAATCAAATATCAAACTACAATATGTTTATCGGGATAACACAAAATGTTTGAAATTGTAAGTAGTTTCATGTCGAAATACTTTCTAAATATGAATTAAATATTCTTTTCAACAAATTTTTGAATATATAAATAGATCATGACGCCCAAATTAAAATCTCAATCCATTTTCATAGCAAAAACTAACCAAAAATCATAACAAAGTTTCTAATGAAAAATATAAATTGTACTTGATACAATAGTTACCTTGAACATCAACTTGGTGTAATTTATAACAGGGGTGTAACTCTTCATACTCTTATCTTTTGAACAAGGAGAACTCTCTGAGACACTTCCATTTCCTGTAACTGAAGCTTCCTGCTTATTTTCTGTTTGAAATACACAGCAAACCCAAATTCAACTACTACAGAACCAATATACGATGATAATGTCAAACGTTTAAAAGAACATCAATGGATGGTAGTAATAGAAGTGGCAAGATGGATGGGCTGGTAACGAGTTACAGGTATGGGTCAAAAGGGATCATATACGTGGAAATGGGCCAGGACGGTCCAGGCCAGATTGACCCGCAAACACTTTCTTTTGTCATTTCTTCAGTAATAATTAATGTTTGTGGGAAAAAAAAAATTACTACAATAATAATCTAAATCGTTGAATAAAATGATTTAGAAGGATGTACGCGTTAATAAAAAATTTGGGCGACTTCCAGCCCCTTTGACCCGTCCAACCCATTAGATATGTTCCCCTTTTAGCTAAAAAGTTATATTTGACCCCTTTGAGAACAATCCAAATCGACTCATTTTACTCCACCAAAGAATACCTTCAGCTCTCTGTGATTCTAGTTCTTTGAGTTTGGCTTTTAAAGAATCAATCTGCAAGGTTAAGAACACTATTAATAAGTAAAAAGCAAATAACCGCATAATAAAAGAGAAAGAGTTAAATTTCAGGACCTCTTCCTTTAACGATTTGATTACTATGCTTTCATCATTCTTGTCAGTTTCCTCATCAATATTAGTGCTTTCGTCATTCTTGACAGTTTCCTCTTTAATTTCATTTGAATTGCTTGTTAAGACTTCGCTATCGACAGCTTTGCATTCATCTAAACTGGAGATCTTCTCAGAATGCATATCGGTAGGACTATCAACAGATTTGACACCAACTTCATCTAAGTCCGGACTATCCTGTTTCTCAATTTCTGTTGCTGCCGACAAATTTCTATCCGAAGTTGATGCTGAAGTGTCCATACGCACTTTATTTGCGATCAATTGTTTCTCCACAGAATTAAAAGAAGTATCACATTCTGACGCAATTTCATTGTTATGGTCTTTATACATCCATTCCATCCGGAATGGGGAAGTTAGAGTGTCTTGGTGACAAAGGATGTCAAAAGAGAGAACACTTCCCAATGAATGGCCATATAAGGAAACCTGTAGAGACAAAAACCACAAGATTAATCATACATGTGGAGAAACGGGTGAATTGGGTAACGGGTCAATACGAGTTGGGTTGACCCTTAAATATTTTTTGCCCCTTATTTGATATATTTGATAAATAACTAATGTGCTACATAAGATTCTGAAAAACTACATTATTACAATGACAAACTAGCTATTTTAATTAAAACAGATTAATAAGTTTTATGCATTGTAAATACACTTTGGGCAAATTTGACCAATTCAACCTTTGACCCATTGAACCCATTTAAGATAGTAACCCATCAATCACATACCTTTCCGTCATAACCAGGATTCCTCTTAAGAAACTTCAGATATAACCTATTTAATTGGTTAGAAACCTGCAGAAGTTCATGACAACAAATTCAAAGATGTTACTACTGCAAGATTTTAATGGGGATAGTCCAATAAAATAATAATACCTAAGATAAAAATAAAAAATTTAAAAAGTTTGACTTTCAACTTCAATTCTATATGAGCCGATATGATAATGCTCAAATCATTAAGAACGTCACATTTTAAAATGTTGAAGAAGTGCAAGCTAATAAAGGGGTGGAGAAAAAGAAATAAAGGACGAACAGAACCAACAGAGCATCTTGCATAAGCATACCGAGTCAATGATATCCTGGCAGTATATTGGGCTCATGTAGTATAGCACATCGTGAACAGTTGCACTTAATGTTACTCGCAACCCACGTACACCAGGTAATGTACATTTTTCCACAGCAGATTCACCACTTAGCTTTAAGTCTTTCCTCCACTGGCAATACAAAAAGACCACTTACATCAAGGATGAGAACAGTTAAGCAATTTCCCCATAATCTATCAAACCACACACCAGATCAAACTGTTCATACAAAACGCTCTGGTCGAAACTAGATGGTCACTAAATGGGAATAGACGTAACAGGTTAAATGCAATAGGGTCAAAATAAGCTGCAAAGGGACGACCAAAAAACACAATGTCCAAAGTTTTTGAAACTTTAATGCTCATACATAATAATAATAATATTAGTTAATGGCACTAATTTTTTTGACCCATTTGACTCATGTCCTTCTAAAGGACTACTACGTATTTTTATTTCCATAACATAACCAAAACCACCCATTCAAAAGTAAATAGGTTGAAGTTGTCACCTCTAGTTATAATCCAAAACCTCAAACATTAGAATCACCTGGCATGGAATGAAAAGAACTCTTTGAGTTTCCCGTTGGTAAGACGTCAGATGCTTATCAGCAAGGTTTTGTGTAAGTTGGCGGAAAGTGCCAACGTCATCAACCAAATTTGCTTTTTGCAGCCTTTGACCGATACCATGAACCATGAATACTAGATGCCGAACAGGTACCTGTAAAAAGTTGAATACCAAAACAAGTTTATTGCCTGCAGATTTAGAGCTAATGGATCAACCAGTTTATGACTTTTAACCATAAATTTGAGTTTGAAAGTATTATAAACATAGAGCCTGAGAAAAATGCCATTAGTTTTACCTGTGAACAATAATCGTCCATTTCTTCCTCTTTCTGCTGACGCAACTCATCCTATAAACAGATGTAATGAACTGTAAGAAACCAAGGCACTAAAAATTGCTGCATAATATAAGATCTGCCATTTAGGCAACCATGAAACAGTACAAATATACCTGGGTTGGCTTTGGTGACTGAGATGGAGCATACCCACGCCTCAACTTAATTCCAGTCCCTCCAAAATGAACTATGCCAGAAAATCCAGTTGAGGGAATATTTAGCCATGCATCCCATGTATCATCCTCACCCGTAAAAATAGCATGTAGCCCCTGAAAGAAACAAGTAACGTTCGTAATGCTTACATGAAAGACAACAAAACTAGATATCCTAAATATAAGGTTAGAATCAAAAACCAACATACCGGGGTAGACCCTTGCATATCAACTCGGGCAGCAAATAATCCAGATGGTTGAAATGTTCTGCGGTGCCAAACCTGGAACAAATAAATGTCAAACCACAATACTAAGAAAGCAAATCAGAATCACTCACACTTGGTATAAATGAAACAGTTTCACAAAAAGCAACCAAATTTGAGTTAATTTCCTATAACAAATGTTATGTTAATCTTTTGATAGATCACTTACGCGACTGCGATAAGCAAACTCCAACTGTTCAGCAACATCCTCCCGGAGTGGAAACCAATCAAGAGTCCCTTTACGAGCAAACCAGTGGCCTCTTAGAACACGTCGATTGTCTCCATTCCAATACACAGGAAAACTATGTCGTCTTAATAAGTCTACCTGCAGCAGTAACATGCACCATAGATATAATGATACTGTAAAATAAACTTAAAGAACTAATATGATATTATCCAAATGCCAACAAATAGACCCATAGATATATTACTATTATAAGATGAACCATGTTCCAATCTGAAGATCTGTCACCGCTCTCCTAAATTTCTTTAAGAAATGAGCAGAACACTAAGAAGGGGGTCACTTCAAGGGAATGGTATGTTCATATTGACAAAAAGAAAAAGACATAATATAAAAACAGATTACAAACTGTATAAGGCAGGTCACAAATTGTTCAGAATATTGTTTTGCTTAGTATTACATCAACTAAGCTAAGCACCTCAAAACAAACAAGGTATTAAAAATCATAGAGAGAAAAAAAGAGACCAACCTCATACAAGCCTCCTTTCACAGGAACACCAACCCTCTCTTCTTCATCTGAATATAGTTTGTTGCGTGTGGTAGCTAAGTCATATGACATTGGATCTGACTCAGAAATTGAAGGAAGTGACCCTTTTGGACCAATACTACATTCACCATACTCTCTCCACCAATTAGAGAGTAATTCCTCCTCACGCTGCATATATAGTTTGTACATCAGTACTTTCCTAAAATTTGGTGCATGAATATAGAACTTATTGCAACTGGGGAGTATAAAAGTCTAAAACTGGTATAATACGTTATACTAAGTGGCCCTAAAAATAATCGGAAATATTAAATTAACAACTCAAATGGTATGACCTGCAAGAATGATGCCTCTATAGCAAGAGAATCCCTCATTCCAAATCGAAAGTAATCACCTTTCCCAACTACTTCTGTGAGTGGGAGAGCAGCAGCTAACTCTGTATATAAGCAAGGGCCAGGAACAGGGAATCAATATATAAAAAACAAATGTGTACAGAAATGCCCATGTGAGTTTAATGGGCTACGCATGATAGCATAGTTAAGACTTGAAGATTGAAAAACGAAATCAGTTAGAATAAAAGCTTATTATAGAATGTTTTCACAATAATGTTCAGAATCAATATACAACATGATGAACATGACACTCCAACGAATACACTGGCGATGAAACAAAAATAAAACAAATAAGGCATTCCATCATATGTGTTAATATAGATACTTTGAGTTTGTTTCCTTAATCCTAATATCCCCTCTATCCTACTAAACATACACGCTTCAAACAAGTGCATTGATAGTATTACAGGTCCTCGTTTGTTTGGGAAAAAAAGAAGAAGAATAGATATTTGTCGTTCTCATTTGCTTCAGCAGAATAAGGAAAGATGTCAACACAGCTACTGAAGAAAGAATAACAGAAACTCGCTCGCTCACTTTTCTTATTTGGTTCTTTTTCACATCCTTTTAACTCTATGAACCAACCAAAGAGTTAAAAGACTGCAAAGGGGGAGAGGCACCATGTGGAGAAAACTATGTGATCAGCCATTTTCCGCCAGAGGATCAAACCTCAGAAGCTAATATAACTAGTATGGATTCATTTAGGCCCAATCCTTTAATCCTTTGATGAGAAGTCCAGTTATTTACTTGTATATTTTCCCATATACTATATGGTTAATAAAAGGAACAGTACACAAATTCTACTTACAGGCATTCAATTTAGTATTATCGTATTAACTGAAACTAGCTTATGGGGATCAAAATCAATGGCACGAGATTGTTATGTATCCTACATTCCTACCATTACAAACAAGTTGCCAACTATATAGACCTTAGCAATTAAAACAAATAACAACGGAGTATTATAACGTAAGCAGTTCCGTATGCTAGCCCCATAAAACCCCTGAAGCAAAAGGACATTATACAAATCCTACTTACAGGCATTCAATTTCGTATTAACTGGAACTAGCTTATGAGGAATCAAACTCAACAACATCGAGGTTTTTACGCATCCTACCACTACAAACAAGTAGCCACCTATATAAACCACGTCATTCATACAATATATTCCGTAAACTAAAACTCACCATTTTCCGCCATCGGAACCTTAGAAAAGTACCATCTAACATCCCCTCCATCAGACGGGCTCCTCGTCTGTGCAAGATACTTTTGCCTGCCCTCATAGTGCTGAATCTCATCAATCAACCTCCTTATATTCGACGGCGTATTCCTCAACATATCAGCAGCAGTCCTCCTCCCTTCCTCACCCTTCCCACTACTTTCAGCCATCAAAACTCACCTCAAAAAACTAAACCCACATAAGAAACTTAATCCTAAGATACTATACTAACAAATTCAAACTAGAAAATGGGTTTTGTTGCAAGTGACATTTTATCAAACAGTTGGTGTGCATAGCATCAAATTGAGTGATTTGGGGGTCAAAATTTTGTGGGTTTTTGATATTTTGTGTGATTTGATGTTTGGGATACGAAATTGGTGATGAAATTAGTGTTTGGAGATGGGATTTAAGAAAACAAAACTGGAGGTTTGGTTAGTTAGAATATTGAAAGGGAGAGACTGGCATATTCTTAAAACCAGTAGAATATTGAAAGACTTTAGATTTAAAATATTTCAAAAAGGTTTTTAAGGAGGTGTTCATGACTCGTTGGAACGGGTATCCTAAAATAAATATTAAGAGAGGAGGGAGTGGAGAGGGTATGACATCGAGTAGCATGTACCAAGCGGATAACCCCGCCTCAAATACGTCGGGTAGTTGGATCGAGTAAATCGAGTTGAGCTCGAGCTAGTACCATGCTTGAATTTGAAAATTCGACCGTTTGCAACGATTACATGCAATAAAAAAAATTTCTATTTAAAACCAAATAACATACACTCATTTCTTTCAAAAAAAAAATACACTAATCTCTCCAAAAAAAAAATAATTACCCCCACCTTTAAAAAAAAACACACACTAATCTCTCAAAAAAAAATGTCTTCCGATTCTTCCGAATACGTTATTCCGTCTTCGTCCGACGAGCTATCCACGGGTAGCTCGTTGCAACATATGCTTCAAGCTAATGCGGCTCAGATATCTTGAAGACACGGCAAGCTCTAGCCGAACTAGCGTAAATCGTCATCTGGAAATAGGTCTTGAAACTTTAGAGAATGATTGGTTCGTTGAAACACCAAAGTACAACGACAATTACTTTAAAAAAATCGAATGGAGAAAAGCATGTTTTTGCAAATAGTGGGTGACATTGAAACTAGATACCCATATTTTCAAGAAGCTATGACGCGATGAAAAAAAGTTTCACGGCGAAACAAAAATCACATCGGCCGTTAGGCAACTCGAACCGCAAGAATCCGCCCGATGAGTATAATTAATATTTATGCATGTCTGCAAGAACGTCACGTGAAAGTCTTGATTATTTTTGTAAGGCCATCATTGAGTTGTACGGTCGAGAATACCTACGTAGGCCGACAGACACCGACCTTGCTCGTATTTTTCAGGCCCATGAAGCGAAGCATCACCTCCATGGGATGCTTGGTAGCATCGACTTACACGTCGATGGAAAAATTGTCCTAGACATTTGAGAGGGCAATATACGAGAAGTGACTATGGTGTTCCCACTATTATGCTTGAAGTCACCGCGTCACAAGATATGTGGATTTGGCATGCTTTTTTTGGTCCACCGGGGTCAAATAACGATATCAACGTATTGAATCAGTCTGACTTGTATCTTACAGATCGAAATGGAACGGCGATGAATAGTTCATTCCACGTGAATGGACGCTTTTACAAACGCGGCTACTATTTGGCAGATGGAATCTATCCTAAGTGGTCCACACTTGTTAAAGCATACCCATATCCAACCAACCCAAAGGAAAAGAGATTAACGAAGTTAAAAGAGGGGGCGAGAAAGGATGTCGAGCGAGCTTTTGGTGCTCTCAAAGAAAAATGGAAAATTCTCGATCGACCTCTCCGAGCTATAAAGCGCGAAGATTGCCAATCGAGGTTCATGCGTGTGTTATTTTGCACAATATGGTTATAAAAGCGAGGCAATCTCACGGTTCATATAATGGATGGCCGGTCGAGCCAGATGTGGTAGCGGAGTTACTAGACGAAGTTCTCCATGACCGTCTTCGATATGATCTCACGAACCGCGTAACACGTGAATACTTGCCGCATCTCGATGATTAGTTGGTTTTTTTATTTTAATCTAGTTATTTTTAAGTATTATGTTATGTTTCTTTTTTTTTAAGTATTATGTAATGTTTTTATTTTTAATGAAATGGTATGTTTTTATTTTAAATATTGTATGTGATTTTATGTATTTAAAAAAAAATGGAATTCGGGTACTAGGGTACCACTCCCTCCACTTAGGGCACGTTTGTTAGAGAGAAATCTAGAGAAATGAAATGAGTCAGAGATTAGAAATTCAGAGAATAGAAATCAGTAAAGAATTTTGATAGATTCCACTGTTTGGTAAAAATAGAGACTTGACCCGAGAAATAAGCAATAAATTATTTTATTCAATAATAATTAAAAAAAAAAAAAAAAAAAAAAAAAAACTGGCATAAAATTTGATGAACAACAAAACTATTACCAATTAAATTAGTAGATGTATACCACCATTTTCAAACCCCACCAAGTGATCGAAGTGAATATGATAATTGGATTGGCAACAAAGGCAATCGAAGATTCCCATTGTTGTTCAGTACTTGTTCTACATTTCTTCACTTACCATTTTTCTTGCATCAAAATATACAAAATTTTGTCTCGATAGCCCAACAGATATCAACAATTTATATATATATCTACAAATAACTATGCATTAATACGACAATCATATACACATAACCACGATAGCGATAAAAGATGATAAAATCATTGTGAGAAAAAGCAATTTTGAGGGTTAGGGTTGATAAAGTTGGTTTGAGAAGAAGCAATTTGGGGGATTATGGTTTTGATTGATTATTTTTGGGTGGAATGTGACTTGCACATGCTTTTAGGATTTATACATTTCTTTTTTTATTTGTTAATACTCCGCTCACAAAGCATAACACGGAGACTTTCGATTTCCATAGCAAATTGGGTGGAAATCAATTTACAAACAAAGTAACTCTCGAGAATTGGAAAATCTCCGCACTCCAATTTCTTTAACTTACCAAACAAAGGAAATGGTTGCAATTCCTTTTCTTTGACTCTATTTCTTGCTACCAAACACACCCTTAGGGTAGTGTTAGGGTAGAATTTGGTAGTTTTGAGTTGGAGGGTTTTTATTAGATAGAGGTGATGTGGCACCAATGGTATTATGGTACCACTCCCTCCTCTCTAACGGCATTAAAAGTCAAAAATCACGAGTGCTTGTTTGGCCTGTGCTTGTTCGGGCTCTAGCCCGTCTGGCCCATTGCCCCATGTTTGAATATTTGTATAATGTGATTTGTTATTTGTATTAGTGATATTTAATTTGTGTTTAAGTTGGTTTTGATAATCTGTATTTCTTACGTAAAGGGTATTTTAATAACGGCATTAATTATATTTATTGAACAGTTAACTAATTGAGTACATTAAAAATATTGACTATATTAATAGCATTAAAGTAGTTTTACTTTTAGCTTAAGAACTTGTAATGTTGAAGCTATCTTTTATATAATAAAAGGGAATTTTTTATTTCAAAAAAATCAATTCATTCATTTTTTAGTAATAATTTATTAATTTGATTTTTTAAAAAAGTTTGTTAATTATAAAAAAAACCTTAAATACTTCTATATTTGACAAAAAAATTAAAAAAATTCGTTTGTTTTGACAATTTTTTTTTTAAATTCGTTTGTTTAGGAATCATCTTTTAATAGGTGTAACACCGCCAGATATTGCAAAAAAAAAGTTCCCGCTGGCGTCCAGAGTAGCAAGCTCAACAACTATATCTAAGCAGATGGTCAAGATACTAGCAATTTGCTCACGGTACGATTCAATTTTGGCACTGACTCTCCTAGCGTGTCTTTTGAGGAATTTCTCTAAAGAACTTGCTTAAATTCATCAAATTTCAAATCAATTTTGTTCTCTTCCAATTTTTAGTCACAAATCAGTATGACAGTTTTCATTTGTTGGTTTTACGTAATGAATCAAAAGAAAAAGAACCCAAATGTTTCCACTTCTGATACACTTCAAAGACACCTACAACAGCTTTTTACAAAGTTCATAATGGTCCAAAGAGTGAGATTTTCAGCTTTGCTAAACCAAAAAAGCCCATAAGCACGATAAATAATCTAATCCATCACTCCCTGTATTAGGTCACATGTTTGAAAATAAGCTGGAAAAAAATTGGCTTTTTTGATATAACTATAAATAAGCCAAGACCACATACAAAAATAAGCTTAAACAATGGGGTTAGATACTGGGGTTCCAAGTATTGTTCGAGAAGCAGAAATGATGGTCTAAACTAGAGCGTTTGGATTGGTGTATTAAAGTACAGTTACAAGCACGTATTATTGTTCGATGCTAGATATATTTAGGATTTTATGGAATACAATGCAGGGACCATTTTTGAAATATATTACATAGTTGGTCACTATATTAAACTGAAATATGTCCTCTTGCCGTAGGTCACATTGAAGGCTCTTAGGGAGATATTTGAGGCTGCATGGGGTATCATAGGTTGGCTTGATGATAAAAATAGACAGTCAACAAGGCAGCCGCCACCAAGGGCTACACAGTCGATAAGGCAGCCGACAGTAAAGACTATACGGTTGAGAAGGCGGCTACTGCTAAGGATTCCTCTGTGTAGAAAGCTACCAAAGGGAAAGATGCGACTGCGAAGACTATTGGACACTTAAAAGGTGCGACTGCCACAAAGGTTGGTCGAATGTGATCATATAACCTTTTTTCTTTCGTTTTGGTATAAAATACATATACCAGGTAATTCGTTAATAAGGTATATGCATGAATATATATGAATAAGGCCTTCTGAATAAATATGAATGTTTGATGTGGTGTAAATGCGGCCATGGGCATTTTAGGTATTTCAGTAGTTGAACAAACTTGGGATTAGCTGTTGCGGAATCCTTGGCATTAGCTGTTGTTTTATACGGTGTTTTAAGATTAAACCAATTGAAGTTTGGATATGGTAAGTTCAGTAAAGAATTTAAGGACTCATTGCATTCTGAAAACGCAAATAAGCCACCCTTCTTTGTATTATGAAAAAACCTGCTTTCCTTACTTATTGTCTGAATATACTAAAGATCTTTTTTTCATAAGTGGTTTGAGTTTGAACTAAAGGTGTGTTAGCTTTATCGGCTTCAATCTCATATGTGGTGTCTTAATTCAGTATTTCTTTTGTTACAGGTGTATTGTTAGAAGATTGTTTAGTTCCCGAAGACCTCACTACATTCACAAGTAGTAAGATTACCTGGACGGTATGGATTCGGCGATGACAAAATGAGGCAAGAGGTAAGAAACATTTTAGAATACTTCAAAATAAAGCTTGAAAATTGGTTAACCTTTCATATTTTATGCTAAACAAAATTCGACCTTAATTTGAATGGGGTCTATTGGTTAACTTTGTGATTGAATCTGGTTTTAATTTAGTGTATAGGAGTAATATATCAATAAGCGACTAATTGTTGTTATAAAAAGGTAATTTTTTCAGGTATTCTGTTTTCGCATTGAAAACTAACAAACCACCTGCACTTGGGTCACCTCTCAAATGCACTTAATGATGCACTATTATCAGTCAACAAAGAGTTGAAACCCCTAGCACAAACCTGCTAGAAGTTAGTGTTACCCATTTGCGGTTTATTTACTCACTTGATGCTACAGTTCCCATGAACCAGCTTATACGTGATGACTCCTCTATTTCCAAAGCCATTTTAAACCTCATTCCGGCGCACTTTTTATTATTCAGCGAAGCAGTCAAAGTTTGAAGCCTTAATACAAAAATGCGGAGTGAATGCACATGGGTAATAAGCATTCTGAAATAAGGGATGTCGTTTCGATAACCTCTTCAGGCCTCACTTTTCCCCTTCCACCATAATCAATATTCATATTCCTATTACTACCACTTATCATCAACTTATTCTCATTTTCACGCAAGTAGGAAGGAAACGCCCCATTGAACGAAACAGTGTTCTTAGGATAAGAATTCCAACCATGCAGAAATTCGGGACCATTGACGCCTCCTATCTTAGCCCATCTAATCCCAACACAAATCTCCCCATTATCGGTCCTCACAAATATGATAGAATTGCCGGCGACTAATTTCTTCTGGTTTACAAAACTACTCCACCCAGTCATCAAAAGATGTTTCCTCCTAAAAATATGCCTAAACTTCCAAATCTCACCATTAATGTCCTTAGCTTCCACAGTCTGAACAGGGGGGCAACTGCATAATCCAAATGTGGAAATATAGTCTCGGCACAATGCCTAGGCATACTGAACTCCCACAATTATTCGCATTAGACCAAGTCAACATTTTAGCAAACGACAACTTATCCAAAAACCCATCCCTATCCCCATTACCTATCCCACCCGTTACCCCATCGTCAACCTCACCATCCCCATTTCATAATATGGTTCATGGGAACTGTACGCGGCATAATCTTTGGCTTTACGCGACATAATTACTGGTTTATGAGTTAAAAGTGATTTATATAATTCAAGTTTGGTTTCTTTGAAAAAACTTTGTTTATCAGGCTCTTGTTTTGACACTATAAATAAGAAGTTTTGAGGGTGTTGGAGATTGATTATTATGTAATCTGATTATATGTTTAGCTAAATTAGTAGTTTTGAATAAGTTGTTTTTAAGTCAAAAATCAATAAGCAATTCCCAGAAGCAACCCAAACACCCCTTAATATTGACATGATTGTAATCAGTTTGCAAGCCAATCACCCATATGGTTTATGCATCATATGGTTGAATATTAATATGGTTAAACAAACGTAAGTAGCTGATGATGTGTTTCATATTTTAGGCTACAAAAATAAATTGTTATGTTTTTTATTGCTCACATATGTAAGTTAATCATTTAAGATTATAAGCATCTTATTCGACTTTATTAGTTTTTGTTTCTTTATATGTGTTTAGTTTATGGTGCTTATACATAACTATTTCCAACGTTTTATATCCGTCTTTTCTTCTGGTGCAGATCACGGTAAGAAGCTGGCTCATGATTGGAAGAAGGTTGCAAACAACTTGCATGGGAAGGTGAAGTTTCGTCATGTGAACTTTGATGATGAGAAGGTAATTTCAAATTTGGATTCTTATAGTTACTCGACACCAATATCTGTTATTATACAAGATATTGCTTTATATGATGTGGGATTCCAACCAAGCCAATTAATTCACCATATACCAAAGAAGCAGGACATCAATTGTCAAAAGTTGTGATTTTGTTTCATGAACGTTTTGAAAACTCACCAAAAGCAACTTAGGAACAGGTACTAGGTACTACTATAAAGAAGTCTTATATGGGACGTGATATTAAGAATCATATGTGAAATGTGTAGGTGGTTGAATGTTGCATAATTTGGTCATTTAGAAAAAGGGTGGTAAATATAAAAAGGATTTCAAAGGGCAGACTTGCTTTTTGGGATACGTAATATAGTAGTATGCTTTTTTACATATACTAATATGCTTTTTACACTACTGAAGGTTTTTTAGAGGTGGCAAAATGGAAGGGTTGGTTGAGTTGGGTTGGGTAACAGGTCAAATTGGGTGATGTGGTGGCTGAAAGTGGTGACCTAGTGATGGGTCAAAACCGGGTAAGAAAGATGGTTGCTTTTAGTATTATATTTATAAAGAAATACATTACTGAAAATAGCTTATAATTAATTTGTTGATAAAGCTACTGATAGTTGAATATGGATGTGAATAGGAGACTAAGTTGCATATAAGATGATGCATGTAATGAATAGCAGTCTAGCACATATTTTAGCTATTTTTAATGCAAAACTAGATAGTTGATACCAAAGGGAAAGATTTTGATGCAGTGAAATGTCTATGTCTAACCAAGAAGGAAGTGACAAGTCGGTGAAGGACTCCACAAGGAACTCATATTTGCTTATGAGGAGCTGCAGGAGAGTGGGGAGTTTGTTATTCATTGGTATGAACTAGATAGGCTCAAAGAACTTGAGAAGAAATATGAGGTCATGTTTTTGTATATGTTGAGGTTGATGTTGGTATTGATATTGATATTTGATGTTGATACGATGTTTAGAGTGCTTTTGCGGTGCCACAAGATGATGAAAAAACTTTCGGGTATTTGTGATTTTTTGTATTCAAAGAGAACTTCCACTGGTTGCTTTGATAGCAATGGATGGCTAGATAGCCATACATGTTCTTCGTAGTGTTTGGGTTTTGTTACTGTTATAATTTGCAGTGTTTGTTTGTTTGTGTTTACATTATTGGTTAAAAAAAATCCATGAGTAAAGTAAACTAACACAAGTTTCCTTTACCAATGTAATAAAACAATGACTAAGAGAGCTGCTCATCCTAGCATTGTGCTATCCTAGACGTCAAAGGGGTATTTTTCTATTGAGAACTAAAATTGGTAAATGTTATTTACATATTTCCGCAACCCTGGCCATGTCACCAAAAGGCATAACGTTGTATCTGGACAAACACAAGACAGAGATACACGATAAGTCTACAAGGTTACGTGTATGTTTTAACGTGATTTGAAGGACATAAAAGGTGAATTACTCATTTGGCTGGCGAAACATTCACTATGATCTCCAACTCTTGGGATCTTTATTCTCACCAAAAAATACATTATTGAAAATAACCTATTTGATTTTTAATACATAAAAATACATTATTAAAAATATTAGTAAAAACCCTGTGCGTGCACGGGTATTATAACTAGTTGAATCTTACAACAATAACCAATGTTGAATTTTAAGTATTTTTATATTAATAAGGTCTTTGTGCATTATAAGATAGTATGATATAGTGGCTTAAAGGCTTACGTGTCGTGGCTCAAGAGATACGCCATTATGATGTGGACTGAGTTTTGGCGTCGTCAAAGCCAAGCCACGACACCTATCTAGCAGAGCCGTCTTTGAGGGTGTGCAAGGTGGTGCGACTTGGCTGGCCTCATAATTTTTAGGACCCCAAAATTTGTTCCGATAATAATTATATGCATGTGTAGATATATTTTTTTGAAAAAAGTATTTACATGTGAAAATATCTTAAATGAGTAATATGTTAGAACGGTTAGATAATTAATTGCATTCTATATTATAAAGCTGACACTTTATATATAATATTGCTTAAAGAGGCCTCACTATATAATTTCGTACAGGGCCCTCAAAAATTTCGCCGATTCATGAGACGGCCCTGCCATCTAGGGATGGCAAAAAAATCCGTACTCGATGGGGACCCGATCCCCAAACCCGATTTTACTGGGAATCCAGGTTGACGGGATGGGGAATCCCCAAAATATGAAACCGGAGATGAGCGGGGATGAGGATAACATAAATTCGAACCCGACCCGACTCCGATCTTTCTAGTGTATAAGTATTTAGAATTTATATGTTATAGCCATACTCGATTAACTTGTATATGTATATGTATATGTATATGTATATGTATATGTATATGTTTATGTATCGACATGTATATTTATATGCATATGTGATATTTAAGAATCAAATACCTTTAGAATTAGAAAAATAAGCACCAACTACATATTACTTATTATTTTGTCCGAATAGACACATGATACATATTGTTTTATATTATATGTGATATTCTGATGTTGAGGATCTTTAAAGTTGAATTGAAATCATAATGAATCCAACTATGTGTGATGTACGCACGTTTCTTGAAATACTTTGAGTTAAAATCCTTTATATTCTCGATGAGTTGGTGGAAAATTTATGTTAGTTCATTAGGATTGAAATCCCGAATCCTCACGGGATCCCCGATCCCCATTGGGAGGGATGGGGATGTAAAGCAATTCTCCAATGGGACGATGGGGATGGAGAGTGAAAGCGAGGTGGGGATGGTAAATACAATCCTCGATATTCCCCGCCTTCTTGCCATCCCTACAATCCCATGCATGAGTGATTGAGTCGGTTAACTTGCTTGAGCGAGTTGTGGAAAGACAAAAAATATAGACCGTTTTAAAATGGATAGTTATTTAAAACTACTTTTTCTTTTTTATATTCCTTTTTAAATTTTATATATATATATACTAGATTTGAAGCCAGCGATGGTGGCTATAATTATAAGTTGACATAATTTGCTATAGAAAGAAGGGGCAATCGTAAAAGTTTTTCCATAAAAATAATAACATGTCTAGAAAGTAAAATGTAAAATAATTGAATTATACTTTTTGTTGGCATATTTTACTATAGTGAAAGAAGGTGGTAAAAATAGTAGGAAAGTGCACATGTTGAAAGAAAGGATCGTACTACACAATTGCAAGATAAAGACGAAAAGAAATATCGTTTATCGAATATGAGATATAAAGCTTGACAACCTTCGTGTTTACAAATTTATTTATGTGAATGTTGCATTTGCTAAATCGTAGATGGGCCAAGATGTCTGATTGACACCTTCATTCCAGAACCTTGTCAACCGGCACATTTCATTGAAGCGCTTAACTTTGACCCGTTACTACAACATTTATAACTTAATTTAGACAACATAATAGAATATATTCTAAGTTAGACACCATGGAATCATAAATAACATACATTAAGACACTAAATGTATTGCAAAAATGCAGATGAAACAATTTCATATCATAATAATTCTCACCGTGGAATGGCCGGTTGAAAGGTGAGGATCTCTCTCATTGCTCCACCCTATGCTCCGATATAGACCCATTTAATAATAAGTTGGCTGATTCAAATTTCTTTTTCTCCCACGAGAAGCAAGTAAAAATAACACATTTAGTTGTCCACAATGTATATTTAAAGCATTCAATCAATTTATAAAAATATACTATACATATTGTAATAATATATATTGTAATAACATCAATTAATTCCACATTATTGATTTGGTTAAACATAACTAACAAAAGTTATAGTTGGTAGAAAAACACGCTGCTGACTTCATTTGTGGAGTAAAAAATCAACCTGTAGCTTGCTAGAGCGAAGCTGCATTGAATAAAAACTGATCATGTTGACCCATTATATCTGCAACAATATAATCTTCTGTGACAAGTTGTGTTTCCTTTATAGTAGGTTCAGATAACTCTAAATGAACAATCCTAAATAAGATCATATGCTAGAATAATTAAATAAGCAACTCAAAACTAAAACAGTTAGAGGATAAAACTAATTCCAAACACCCCTAATCAGCTTATTAGGCTGCAAAAACCTAGCATAAGCAATAGTAATAAGCTATCAATGAAGCAACCTAAACTAAATTACCTAAATAAGCATAAATGAACCTAAAATAAGCTCTAGATAAGCAGAATCAACCAATAATGGCCACTCTGAGCTGCTGTTGGACTACTGCAGCATAACAAGCGTAGGTGGGCATTTGTAGCTTATTTTTTAGCACTAAAAGTAAGCTAAAAATGATGTAATACATGCTAAATGGATTCTAGAAAACTACTTTATAACTAAAATGGACCAAAAATAAGCTTGCTAAGGGCTGGTGACGGGGAGCAGTTGGGACAGACTTGTCTGTTGGACAGAAAAAAAAACAGTGAGAGCGGTTTTTGAAGGGCAACTTTAGCTAATAAAATAAGCTCTAAAATACAAATTAAGTCCAGAAATACTAAATTCATACTACTAACTACATATAAAATCAAAATCAAATCCTAATCCTAAGTCTAACCTACTTAAATTGAAGATTAAAAAGGACAGCTTGGGACAGATGGATCTATGAGACAGATTTGCATAACCATCAAACATAGTCAAACTTCTTTTCATGCTTGAACATAAATTAAGTAAACTGTATTAAAGCTAATTGAAACTTGGTTTGAGATTCAAAATGGTCTTTCTCTCTTGTCCCGAGTAGACACAAGTGGCTGTGTTCTTGCTAAAAATGTAATTAAATAAACTGTTATTCATACTTGTAAATGGCATAATAAAACAGGAAGAATGGTCGAACTCAATGATTGCTATACTTGTTAACCCTGATTCGTATACTGCTAGCAACAGGGGTGATGGTTGATTCGACCCAATCATTTCGAGACCTTAGCTTAGCTATTTCATTCAAGTTAATGGTGCGTTCGAAACCATATGAGCAAATGGTTCTTCTGGTTTTACTTCTGTCGGCCCTGATGTAGAGACAATACTAACAGCACTACCATCTTGATTTCCAGCACTGTGTTGGGATTGATTGGTGGTGCTGGTAATAACAGGGGCTGCTTGTCTATAACCTGGTAATCAACACATCAGTATACTAATCACCATCAAGAATCGATTTTTTCACTTAAATATTTGAACCCATGTCAGTTAAACAAAGTAACCTTCAACACCCAAAAAAATCAAATTTAACATTAGATTTATACAGTAAATTGGAAAACTGGAAAAGATATCATGAGAGATTCATACCTATAGTTGAGGTTTATTTTAAGTGTTGGGTCCATTTTAACATCTAGTTTAGTTAACGGTTAACAACATTGGTAAGCCAACTTGACTTAATGATTATTGATATCGGTGTACCATACAAAATGAGCATGAATAAAGCCCTTACATACCGTGATTGAAGGTGAGTTGAGCTCAATCACAAGTCACATGTTGTAGCCCATAAGCTCGTATAGGATATCTCAATCAACTTTCCACTCCTGCTTTTGTTTTATCAGGTCTTAGAAGTTATTTTGGTCTTATTATATCAAATTGTTGTTAAATTGTAGTAGTAGTTACATTGAGCTACCAAAGACACGTAGAAGGTAGCAAACTAATAATACTAAAAGAATTAGAGCTTAATGACTAACTCGTAGAATCAAATTTAAACCCGTGTAAACCCCAACCTCGAGGTCATGCTATTAAAGAGTATCGTAAACTTGAGAATAAGCAGGTTCACCCTATAATAATAAATATTTAGATACAGAAACTATCGAACTTGGTTAAATAACATTGTACCTTGTAACAGGCTTGTTGATCATGGCAATAAAGGACAATATTACGGGCCATCTGTTGCGTTTGAACAAATTGTATTGACTTTATAGTAACTGATACTGATTATTAATTGAGAGAGACTATGAAAGTAAGTGACCTTGATTAACTCATCGATACCGAAATTTTTTTCCTTTTCAAGCTGTTCATTCCTCATGTATGCTAACTTGGCCCAGTGGATTTGGTAGCAGTCGATCTCTAGAGCGCATAGCTGTTCAAATTGGTGGACGCTGCAAAAATCATATCGTTGCGTTACATGTATGGAAATAAGGTAAAAATAATGTTCTTGGATTGTCGCTAAAAAAAACTCAGGATGGACTACTTTAAAAAATTATTACAGCATATTTAGTCAGGTTCCAATTGGACTACATTAAAAAAAAAAACCCTACTGATATCGAGTTACTTCTAAAAAAACACAACACATTTTCATAAAAACAATCAAACCCAAAGCCAATTCAGTTATGCAACATTCATAAACCGGAAACCATAAGACGTAAAAATACTAATACCTTTCATGTCCATTTAAAACCGGCAAAACCAAAGACACTTCAATAAAAGTGAAAGTCACCATGTTTTCCTAAACAAAGAGTAGCACAAAATCCCCGAGAATAGTGCAAATCTTCACAGGCTCATAGGTCTTCTCAACATATTTAAGAATCACAGCGTAGTCCTCCGATTCTTTTTCCAACGGCGAAATGGAGCACCCTAATCTCTTATACCGCTCAAACAGTGGGTCATCAAATGTACCACCACTCATGGACTCCACTATCCTTGATGCCACATTTATGTCCCGCACACCCTCAAGCACAGATGCAGCCTAAATTTAAAAACAGATACTCTTACAATATCAGTAACTACCAGTAGATGACGATTCAAACCCACAAGTAAACTATTCTTACATGATCTGCCACTTCTTGGTGATCTCCAAAGTGAAAAGACCTTGTTGAATGCAATAGTGTGAACCATCTCTTACTGAAATCTTACCATACACCTTTCGCTGCATGCTCCTCATCTTCATCTTCCATTGTCACAAATTTCTCAATAAATTTGAGTAGAACCTCTTCGCCTAAAAATGTGTTTTTCAAACATTAACAAAAGGTGGATCCTGTAATTCAAAAAAATTCAAGTTCAACATGCACGTACACCTTTTTGTATGCAAATCAGTGAGAATGGCCACAGGTAGATCAGGTGCATCTAGTCCCATCTCCATCAAAGCATACCTATATACCTCTTGACTGCACAAGACCTTCATGAAATTAGCCACAAACGGATCCAGCTAGCAGTGAGCTGCAGCGCTGCTAAGCTGCCTAAGTGCCAGGCCGCCATATCTCACATCATACCCATCATCCTACATGAAATGGAACATTTAAACTTTTCTCAGAGATCGGTTTTTTTTGTTTCATCACTGAACGGAACACAACTCACCATGTCGATCGGGTAAAACTCCCGAGGCTTCTTTTCAATCTTCATCTCCCTTTCCCATGGCTCAAACTCATTTCCACTCAACTCTTCAAGCAGTTTCGCGCACTCTTCGATTGCTTTGTCCACATCTTCACAATCTTCAACTCGTTCTTCTGCACGTCGGGCCGCACCAACTCTGCCTCTCTTTAAGTACAAATACAACCGCTTCTCTGGGACCATGATAAGTTGCATAACACAGAACTCATTTACTTTTCTACCTCTGTGACAAACGGAAAATGCAAAGTTGTACAAGATCCTGTCTTTTCAAAGATAACACCACCTTCTTTGTCTAACTTGCTATCTTTGTGTACCCCCCTTTTTCCATACATCTTGGTCTGCAAGAATCAAACAAACCCAATAAAAATTCATAGCAAATTTATCAAACAAAGGAAATTAAAAGAAAGGATCTTCACTTCGGCATTTAGAGATTCTAAAGCCTCTTGACTTTGGTCTAGTTAATCCCACGGTTCCTGTCCGTCAACAGCAAGATTTCTAACAACATCATAGGCATCCAAAGGCATCGGTTCCATTTTATCAATGCTATCACTTAGCCAAGCTCCACGTACCACAGGTATGCCTCGACAGTGAAGAAGATACACTTATCACCAAACAATCTAAATATTCCTTCAATAACCAATATAGATGGTAATAGGCAATGAAAATACACTTTAGGCAGCTTGCGAACCATTTGACCATATCACTGATTTCTGTTTCAACTAAATATATATAATTAACCTAGTCAGACATAAACCATAACCCAAATGATCCAATTTATAACTGAGTCTATAATCGGTTCACAATTACAATTCTAGTTCTAAATATTTGTAATCCTAAATAGTTCTTTACTCTAAACCACTGCTAAATAAGTTAAACCGAACACCTCCTTAATCCTACATTTTCAAAATATACCACATACCACGAACCTGATCTCACCCTCATTCTCACTCCTTTAGCAAGAAGTTTCGTTTGCCAAACAACTAATAGTTGTAACCATCAAAAATAATTACTGATATAGTTGTAACCATATCAGTTAACCAACCTTCAACAATGAAATACAAATCAGATAAATTGATAGCGTTTATAAACTCACAATTCGAAATAGGGATCAACCTCCTACATGCAATCGAACTTCTACAGCTGCAATCTTTTTCCTCTCAATCCAAAAGTCAACTGACAATATGTGTTCTGGTGGTATTCTTCGGCAGCTAAGATGTATCAACAAAAACCATGTCATCAGCAAAGCACAAAAAAAAGGATTATCTATAATAATCAAAGAATTAACCAAAGCACAAAAGTCAAAGTAAAAAATTCAAAGCACATACCTTCTTCCTCTCACAATCAAACTGATGAATCAAAACCTCAACCATCTCAACAACACTAAAACAATTCTTCACAATCTCATCTCATCAGTCAGCTCCTGTTCATAATCATCAAATCCGTAAACCGGCTCCTTCATCCTCTCTTAAGCGAGAGAGAGAGACGGTGGCTAGGATGTACGAGTCATTGTACATGTGTTTCGCTACTAACCCATAGCGTGTGTAACGTATATCATCTCAGTCACGTCGTTGGTATGACTTTTCTAATGGGCTGAAGGTAGATCTTACTAATGGAGTAATAAGAAAAGCCCAAACAGAATATTAGTAACCCCACCGACCAATTGCCTTAGAATAAAATAAACTATTAAAATACTTCACCGACTTTGTGTTTTATATGTTAGATAGAATGTTAGCTTTTAAGTTTTAACCCTGGGTGCTGCTAAAGCAAGCTGTATAATTGCTTTTGGATTTTAGAATTAGAATATATAATAAAAGCTAGATGATGCAAGAAATAGAATTTGACATTACTTTAAGATCTGAACTTCATTATGGCGAAATGACTAATATGTGATAGAACAGTTGTGATCAACTCAACTGACAAGTCAAGCAATTCAATCCAGCTACTCATAAATACAAAACCATTAGCATATTCTTTCTCATGAATAAATTTAAGTCTCATTCGGTAGCAGTGCATCTTCACATTGAAAATCGTCTGGCCAACTTAAAATTAGTTGAGGAGTCAGAGCCAGTAGAAGGAGCAGTTATCAAGTTTCCAGTACCAGACATGTAAAAATTGTTGTAATTAATTCTGGTTACTAAATCTGCCAAATGTGGAAATTGACTCGCATTCAGCTTGAAAGATAGAATCCTGAGGAGGAAGGCCATGCAATCGTCAAACTGTTTCTCAATGCGATCTACTTCCTTCTCACATCTGGCTTTGATTGCAGAAACTGTTCCACTACTGGATAATGTCTGCTGGACCGAATAGAAGTCTAGTGCTAGTCCAAGTATACTGTTGATCCGGCTTGCAATTAATGCCCACAGCTTATCTGGGACTACAAAGCATTGACGCTGAATCGACAGTAAGTAGGCCTCGTGCACTTCAATCACTTCATCAAGAGATCCAGCTGCTGCCATGCCTTTACATAACTCGTGCCATGCACTGTGGTAGACTCTGTCCATAACATATTGATGAAACGCATCAACGAAATGAAGTAGTTTTTGCTCCACCAAAAATCTATGCTTTCGGTTAACTGTCGTTGTGCCTCGTTCCTTCCACATCCATCTTCGAGTTTTATTAAGGACAAATTTTGCACGCTTGACCCTCAATAAGAAATTCATCACCTTGTTGTACTTGTTTAACGCCTCAACATTTGCAATAAGTTCAAGCAGCCAAGGGACCTTGTATGTGAACTTAAGTGAGTCTAGGTCATTGATACCAGCACAACTTTTACGGGGACTTGGCGCAAGAAGTGGTGTAGTCTGTTGAGCATCCCTATTTGTTAAAGACACAACTAAGGAATACGGCGAGCTAAGTACTGTCCTGTCAGCAGAGTTTCTAATTGATTCCTGTAACACCGTGTTCAACTCAAAATCATCATCCCATGATTCTCCTTTGTCCAGCTTATTATAAACCACTGTCAAGAAATGCTGTAGTAGATCACCAGAGCCTAACAAATATACATCACGCAGAACTCTTAACTCATCCATCAATTTCCAGTCATGTAGCAACTTTGACAGTATCTGATCGCCAATATGATCGACCTGCTTCTTGATGTAAAAACTAAGGCATTCCTGCAGAATTACAACAGGAAGTGGAGTAGATTTTGGTTCAACAATTTGAATCCAGCTGAGGACTTTGGACACAAGGGTGCTATTTTTCTGAAACGGTAAAAGCTCGGACGTAATAAGGTCCTCCTTAAAAGACGGAGAATAGTCGAAATGAAATAATGATTCCACCACTTTGATGTCATGTTGAGAGCGAACGTTTTCAGCATCACCAAACGGAAAACCAGAGGCATAATTTGTTCCTTTAGCTGTGGTCCCACCGTATAGCCTTCCACTCGTCATTCAAAGGAGGAAGAACATAGTTGTTAGACAAGTTTAATGAATTTCAATCACTGGTGTTCGCTTGAAGGAGCTTTTGGCATACAGTGATTGCGGGATTTTGAGGACATAAGGAGCTAACACCAGATTCCACACTATCTCCTTTCCTATTAGCACCCTCCCTAGTTGCAGGCAGTGCATCAACCAAAAACTTGTACCAAATCTTCTCTGAGCAGTCGTTGCTCGTATCATTACCTTGTAACTTCTCTGTCCCCACATATGAATCATTTGCAGAAACAATTTTATCATTTTTCCAAAAGAACTGAGACATGTGATCTCCGTGACCCCAAGAGCTGTTAATGAAAAACAAAATATCTCTGATAAGCTTAGCTGCATCATGCACCGTTGGTTCTCATGTTGCCTACCAAGTAGCGCAGACGCGGCGATGATGATGATGATGTGATAGGAACATGTTGGATCAACTGCAAAGACTTTCCAGCCGAAATAATCTCTTTAGCAATGTCCTTAAAGAACAAAGGACAGACGACAAGATCCCATCCGTTTTGGCCCTTTGTTGATCTTATGAGGTAACTCTTGTCCCAGAATTCAGCCGCATCTATTGCAATCGCTTTATTAGCATAAAAGAACATCTCCTGAAAGGGGTCATCTAATATCCCCTCAAAGATCCAGGAATCAAGAAGCTCAATATACGGCAATAAGCATCCAACAAACAGATAGAGCAGCATCCTGTATGAATCCTCCTCGCCACCTTGGACAAGGCAAGCATGATTAAGTTTGTCATAAAGATAGTCGAGGATGTGAACCGCCATTTCAGATGATGAGAAACGAGAGTGTTTGGGGATGGCACCATGCACTATCTCCAATAAGTATTCAGCTCCGGCGCAAAGGCTTGTTAACGAACTTGCTAAACCCAAAAGGGTAGGAACAGTGGGAGTGTTATTAATTTGAACTTCCTCTTTCAAAGCTATATCCCGTAACTTTTTAAGCCAAGCAGAAGCTGTCGAAGCAAAAGCTGATAAAGTAGGCGAAGATGTTGTTTTAATAATCTCCTTAGAAGAGAGGGTTATTTCAACCAATTTCAAGCAAGTAGCTGAATAAATGAATTGATCCAAAACCGTACGAAGACTGGTCTGAGAGAGATGGGCTAGATGTACATTATCATCTTTAGTTCGATAACACCGCCGACCCGATCCCAATAAAACAAACAGCTTGAAAACCCTTGAAGTATCTGCAACACACCTCTGATCTATACATACAGAAACATATGATATCTTCAGTAAGAGGGTGTTTGTTTTAGTTTATTTACAAGGCCTATGAACTCATGTAAAAGTTGACAAGCTCACATTTTTTGGCTTACAAGCAGAAAAAGTTGAGCCTATGACCTTAAATAAGTTACAAACTCAATGCTAGTTGATACACTCATAAGTAAATAAAAGGTAATCAAATTTACATATGTTTGGCAACAAGATTTTTGAGGCGTGTTTAGCTTTTATCGTTTAGAATATAATTCAAACGCTTTTATTTAGAAACACTAAGGGTGTGTTTGGCAAAAGTACTAGTAGCCTTAGGTTAGGAGTAGCTGTTTGTTTTATGAATAACGCAGGTGTATTTGTAATTATGAAGTGTAAAATGATGTAACAGGTAAATGCTAAGCATTTCAACAAACAACATTTAAACAAAATGAAAAAGCTAAACGCTCGATGCCAAACAAGCATAAGCAAAACTCGTCATAGCTTTTAATCATTTTACTTTTATTACAGATACCAAACACTTTTATAAAAAAAAAAAAAAAAAATAGCTACTAGGAAAAAGTGAAGGAAATAGCTACCAATTGAAATTCATTGGTACGGGAAGAGGGCAAAGGAGATGCGAAATGTAAGCCACCACCAGCATTGATTTTCTCAATCAAACTTTCATTTCTACTATCAACTTCCATTATAATAAATTAGTTATTTTATTTTCAATTGATATTACCTTTAACTTGTAGTATCTTATTGGATGTTGGTTTCTTTTGTTGGTTCGATCTGAATATTTGTTGTTTGGCTTCGGTGTAGGTAGGAGTCAAGCTAACAAAAGGAAGATAGAAGAAGACGGTGCGTATTGTTTGTGGCGGCTAACTTTGTTGTGTAAACATAATGAGGTCGTTTGGTTTGTATATGGGTTTCGATTATGGATATAAAATTTCTGGCTGT
>OU343221.1:20340901-20431527 GCA_910596185.1 Chrysanthemum makinoi
ACCTTTTTTATTATTATTATTATTATTTTTTCCCGAGACATATTTAAACACTCAACTTGAGTTAGTCTATCATAAGCCATAAGCTGTTGATTAGGACTTGATCATAAGTCGAAAAAAATAAGTTTAGACAAACACCTCTGAAGTTTTTAAGTTGACTTTATGCACTAAATAAGTCATAAGCTGAAGAAACAGTGAATTTGTAATCTTTTTCTTTGTAGAATAAGCCCAAAAAACAAGTTAATCTAAACACTTGCACATATCTCGTGCACATTTACTTTTTTTTTTCTAAGATAATATGCACATAAATTGAAAAATAGAATTCGGTTATATCTACATTTTAGACAGTTTGTTCGATAAACCAGTATCTAAACTACCTAATTGCATAATTAAGGCATGTTTCGATGGAGGAAAAATCACTATTTAACACAAAAAGCTTTTTTTTTTTTTTTTTTTTTTTAGAAAACAGAAATTTCATTCAAGTTGTTTATTTCTAGTTAACATTTCATATTTTTATAACCTATCAAGAAAAACTAAACAAACAATCTTGAGTCGATTTATGTTTGATTTACAAAATTATATTTCACATTACTACCTTATCAAACATAGTTCTCATAAATCATTTTGACCAACTCTTGAGTCGATCTCAAACATTCACCAAAACCAAGCTCGACTCGCATAATTCTTAAACCATCAAAGCAAGTTCAAGACTGTCTACAGACTCATTTTCAGATAGCAAGTTAACAGAAATATAGCACATTCTCTCATGGAATTAACATTAAGGAAACCATATTTAAAGTCCGAAATAATTGCTTTCAAAATCAGATTAGAAGTGGTATTTGCTCGCTCATTCGAGCCTGTCGTTAAATTCAAACAACACAAATACAGGATAAAGAACAAATCTATCATATACAAATGGTAAAGAGGAGGTCTAAACACCAACACGACGAGTGTTATACAAAATTAAAGTATGTACAGTCCGTGTTCTAGGTATATCCTTCCCTGTTGCACAAGTTAACAAGGTACAAGTTTTATGTGTTAGGGACAGGGGAAGGGTTACGAAGTAAACTAACATTCTTTTTGTTGCGTTTATTTGTGACTTCCTTTTGGATTCTACGTGTACTAGGACTCGGTATTCTTTGGTATGTCTTCTGCAAAATTTCAAAGTTTCTGCGCCTGATACAAAAATGAACACAAAACGAAATGAGTTAGTAAATGAGAGCAACCGTTGGGTGGGTTTGGTGACGGGTAAAAACTGGTAGGGTTGACCCAATCACATTACCTGCATTTACATTATATACAGATGAAGATGAACGCCTGCACGGTTCACTTGTTTGTGAACTTTTTTACTCCAACTGAGAACTGCTTCAGGAAATCCTCACTAGCAAAAGTTAGGGGAAGCTCTTCATCATCAAACAACTCTTTCCAGTCATTTTCTTGATTTGTAGCATTTTCCGAGTGTTTGTTTGGAATATAAGGCACATTTGGTATATCTCGATACAAGTGCTTCAATATGAATAGTGCAGTATCAGGGTCTCTCCAGTATTTTCTGCAAGATTATACGAATACAAGGGAAAGTAAATAAAATTTCTTTTAACTTTAGCATGTGACTTCAATAAAGTCAAAATCTTCGTAATGTGCACAGAGTTTTTATCATAATTATCAAATTTGGACAGTCTAAATCGCTATTCAACATGGTTGTAAATATCGCTCGGCGGTCGACCCCCGCCAAGCGCCATATCGGTCTTGGCGGTGATATATCATTGATATATCGGAGACCATAAATTATAAAGGAATTTATTTAAAAAAAATAAATATTAGCAATATTATAAAAAAATAAGTTAATAAACACAAAAAACTAAAAAGTTAAACATCCTTGAAAAATAAAAGCCGCAAGTCCATAATTATTTATCAATTTATAAAAAAAAAAAAATCCGAGTTTGACCATTTTTTACCTAGTTTGACCGATTTTTGACCGAATTTAACCGATTTTGACCAAACCGATAAATTTGACCGATAAGTGAAATAGCGATCGATCGGTCCGCCGATAAGCGATATATCGGCCGCCAAGACCGATATTTACAACACTGCTATTCAACATGCTTAAAATTGGCAAATCATCTCAAAAGTATATAACATGGCTAATATAAACTTACGTATGTGCTCCAACAACTGATATGTATTGATATTCGAATGTTTTATTCTGCATTGTCAAAATTTCAAGAGATGAGTATTTACTATACGGGATAAGTAATGGTAAGAGAAAAGAGGGACACAAGTATCTACTATAAGGGAATGCCAATGAGTCGAATCGGGTTATGTTTTATCTCTAACTAAGTAACTAGTCATATGCGTCCAACAGGTCAGAACTGGCGCAAAGTAAATTATTAATGCATCATTTCATTCCAAGACTTAGAATATCAATGAAACAATATAACTTTTGTGTTCTTAATAATTACGCTTAATTACTTACAAAAGAAAAATGTATGGACAAAAAGTATTTGGGGTCAACCCGACCGACCCTTTCATTTTGCCACCTATGCAAAAAGGCAAGAGTACATACTTGAAGCACATGATCAACTCGTCCATCTGGACTCCCTGTCAACCTCTCCAGCATAAGTAAACCATATGATTTCTCTCTTTCTTCGGATTCTTCGGACGACTCTGACAAACCAGAACAAAACACAAAAAGGTAAGTAACTGAAAATTTTCAATGGTTATATGACAAAAAATGAGACTGCGTACACTTCAATTACCTTCATGATCATCACTCTCCCTAGATTGACATAATGTTAGTACTTTAACCTATGAGAAGTAAAGTCGTTATAAACATATATCAACATAAAACATACAGTATTACATAATATAAAATCCGTAGGCTAACTATTAGCAACAAACCTTTGCCTCACTCATTTGATCAACCACCACCTGAGAGCGTGCGCTAACTTTTTCTACAAATTCCTGCACCATCATGTATTGTCGCAGGTTAAAATGGATCAGATTGGGTTGACGCACCAACACCTTTCTGTCTATTCGAACTAATAATGGATGCGTTAACTATGATTATGAAATCAATGGTATTAACATGTACCTGATATCCAACATGGAGCCTCTTTCCACCTCTGTGATAAGGGATAATGACTGCACGTTTGTCTAAATACTCCTTGCAAACAAGTGGTTCTACTCTGAGCACAAGACAGAGTTATTTCACGTCAGGGGTCAAAAGAGAGTATGTAACATTTTAGTGCGATAGGCTAAAGGTGATAGTGACACGTTACATATCACTATTTAAGCAAAGGGCACAGAGATACCTGTATGCTACTGGATCATAAGGATGAAAAATGTTAAACATTTGCCGACAACATGGCATCTCTTCGATGATATTTTCATCTTCCCAGTAATCTTTCCCTTGGCCTGGGAAAGCAAAAACAAAAGTACTCTAAAATGATCATGTATGTAAATTTATTAATTAGGAAGATGGGCAAAAATAAAACCAATTTTGTTTCCAAATGCTAATGATCTCCTGAGGATCAAAATCTAAGAGAGATATGAGGCAAGCATTACCAATTCCAATGCGGACATTGCGTAAGGCAAGAAATACACCAAGAGGAGATCCAACTGCAAAGAATGTATCAACCTGGCATGAATATGATAAAGAATAAGGATTAATAAGAATGCTCTGAATATAGGCCTGTGAATGGAACCCGTCTTGATCTAGATCCAATCCAACTGTCACAAAATATGATTGACCCAATTATGTGGGCCAATACTTGGGTTGATCCATGATCAGTTCATCCAATCAAATATCAAACTACAATATGTTTATCGGGATAACACAAAATGTTTGAAATTGTAAGTAGTTTCATGTCGAAATACTTTCTAAATATGAATTAAATATTCTTTTCAACAAATTTTTGAATATATAAATAGATCATGACGCCCAAATTAAAATCTCAATCCATTTTCATAGCAAAAACTAACCAAAAATCATAACAAAGTTTCTAATGAAAAATATAAATTGTACTTGATACAATAGTTACCTTGAACATCAACTTGGTGTAATTTATAACAGGGGTGTAACTCTTCATACTCTTATCTTTTGAACAAGGAGAACTCTCTGAGACACTTCCATTTCCTGTAACTGAAGCTTCCTGCTTATTTTCTGTTTGAAATACACAGCAAACCCAAATTCAACTACTACAGAACCAATATCCGTGATAATGTCAACGTTTAAAAGAACATCAATGGATGGTAGTAATAGAAGTGGCAAGATGGATGGGGGTAAAGAGTTACAGGTTGGGTCAAAAGGGATCATATACGTGGAAATGGGCCAGGACGGTCCAGGCCAGATTGACCCGCAAACACTTTCTTTTGTCATTTCTTCAGTAATAATTAATGTTTGTGGGAAAAAAAAAATTACTACAATAATAATCTAAATCGTTGAATAAAATGATTTAGAAGGATGTACGCGTTAATAAAAAATTTGGGCGACTTCCAGCCCTTTGACCCTCCAACCCATTAGATATGTTCCCCTTTTAGCTAAAAAGTTATATTTGACCCCTTTGAGAACAATCCAAATCGACTCATTTTACTCCACCAAAGAATACCTTCAGCTCTCTGTGATTCTAGTTCTTTGAGTTTGGCTTTTAAAGAATCAATCTGCAAGGTTAAGAACACTATTAATAAGTAAAAAGCAAATAACCGCATAATAAAAGAGAAAGAGTTAAATTTCAGGACCTCTTCCTTTAACGATTTGATTACTATGCTTTCATCATTCTTGTCAGTTTCCTCATCAATATTAGTGCTTTCGTCATTCTTGACAGTTTCCTCTTTAATTTCATTTGAATTGCTTGTTAAGACTTCGCTATCGACAGCTTTGCATTCATCTAAACTGGAGATCTTCTCAGAATGCATATCGGTAGGACTATCAACAGATTTGACACCAACTTCATCTAAGTCCGGACTATCCTGTTTCTCAATTTCTGTTGCTGCCGACAAATTTCTATCCGAAGTTGATGCTGAAGTGTCCATACGCACTTTATTTTGCGATCATTGTTTCTCTCCACAGAATTAAAAGAAGTATCACATTCTGACGCAATTTCATTGTTATGGTCTTTATACATCCATTCCATCCGGAATGGGGAAGTTAGAGTGTCTTGGTGACAAAGGATGTCAAAAGAGAGAACACTTCCCAATGAATGGCCATATAAGGAAACCTGTAGAGACAAAAACCACAAGATTAATCATACATGTGGAGAAACGGGTGAATTGGGTAACGGGTCAATACGAGTTGGGTTGACCCTTAAATATTTTTTGCCCCTTATTTGATATATTTGATAAATAACTAATGTGCTACATAAGATTCTGAAAAACTACATTATTACAATGACAAACTAGCTATTTTAATTAAAACAGATTAATAAGTTTTATGCATTGTAAATACACTTTGGCAATTTGACCAATTCAACCTTGACCCATTGAAACCCATTTAAGATAGTAACCCATCAATCACATACCTTTCCGTCATAACCAGGATTCCTCTTAAGAAACTTCAGATATAACCTATTTAATTGGTTAGAAACCTGCAGAAGTTCATGACAACAAATTCAAAGATTTACTACTACTGCAAGCATTTTTAATGGGGATAGTCCAATAAAATAATAATACCTAAGATAAAAATAAAAATTTAAAAGTTTGACTTTCAACTTCAATTCTATATGAGCCGATATGATAATGCTCAAATCATTAAGAACGTCACATTTTAAAATGTTGAAGAAGTGCAAGCTAATAAAGGGGTGGAGAAAAAGAAATAAAGGACGAACAGAACCAACAGAGCATCTTGCATAAGCATACCGAGTCAATGATATCCTGGCAGTATATTGGGCTCATGTAGTATAGCACATCGTGAACAGTTGCACTTGGTTACTCGCAACCCACGTACACCAGGTAATGTACATTTTTCCACAGCAGATTCACCACTTAGCTTTAAGTCTTTCCTCCACTGGCAATACAAAAAGACCACTTACATCAAGGATGAGAACAGTTAAGCAATTTCCCCATAATCTATCAAACCACACACCAGATCAAACTGTTCATACAAAACGCTCTGGTCGAAAGAAATAGATGGTCACTAAATGGGAATAGACGTAACAGGTTAAATGCAATAGGGTCAAAATAAGCTGCAAAGGGACCCCAAAAACACAATGTCCAAAGTTTTTGAAACTTTAATGCTCATACATAATAATAATAATATTAGTTAATGGCACTAATTTTTTTGACCCATTTGACTCATGTCCTTCTAAAGGACTACTACGTATTTTTATTTCCATAACATAACCAAAACCACCCATTCAAAAGTAAATAGGTTGAAGTTGTCACCTCTAGTTATAATCCAAAACCTCAAACATTAGAATCACCTGGCATGGAATGAAAAGAACTCTTTGAGTTTCCCGTTGGTAAGATTCAGATGCTTATCAGCAAAGGTTTTGGTAAGTTGGCGAAAGTGCCAACGTATCAACCAAATTTGCTTTTTGCAGCCTTTGACCGATACCATGAACCATGAATACTAGATGCCGAACAGGTACCTGTAAAAAGTTGAATACCAAAACAAGTTTATTGCCTGCAGATTTAGAGCTAATGGATCAACCAGTTTATGACTTTTAACCATAAATTTGAGTTTGAAAGTATTATAAACATAGAGCCTGAGAAAAATGCCATTAGTTTTACCTGTGAACAATAATCGTCCATTTCTTCTTCTTTTCTGCTGACGCACCTCATCCTATAAACAGATGTAATGAACTGTAAGAAACCAAGGCACTAAAAACCGCTGCATAATATAAGATCTGCCATTTAGGCAACCATGAAACAGTACAAATATACCTGGGTTGGCTTTGGTGACTGAGATGGAGCATACCCACGCCTCAACTTAATTCCAGTCCCTCCAAAATGAACTATGCCAGAAAATCCAGTTGAGGGAATATTTAGCCATGCATCCCATGTATCATCCTCACCCGTAAAATAGCATGTAGCCCTGAAAGAAACAGTAACGTCGTATGCTTACATGAAAGACAACAAAACTAGATATCCTAAATATAAGGTTAGAATCAAAAACCAACATACCGGGGTAGACCCTTGCATATCAACTCGGGCAGCAAATAATCCAGATGGTTGAAATGTTCTGCTTGTGCCAAACCTGGAACAAATAAATGTCAAACCACAATACTAAGAAAGCAAATCAGAATCACTCACACTTGGTATAAATGAAACAGTTTCACAAAAAGCAACCAAATTTGAGTTAATTTCCTATAACAAATGTTATGTTAATCTTTTGATAGATCACTTACGCGACTGCGATAAGCAAACTCCAACTGTTCAGCAACATCCTCCCGGAGTGGAAACCAATCAAGAGTCCCTTTACGAGCAAACCAGTGGCCTCTAGAACCGCATTGTCTCCATTCCAATACACAGGAAAACTATGTCGTCTTAATAAGTCTACCTGCAGCAGTAACATGCACCATAGATATAATGATACTGTAAAATAAACTTAAAGAACTAATATGATATTATCCAAATGCCAACAAATAGACCCATAGATATATTACTATTATAAGATGAACCATGTTCCAATCTGAAGATCTGTCACCGCTCTCCTAAATTTCTTTAAGAAATGAGCAGAACACTAAGAAGGGGGTCACTTCAAGGGAATGGTATGTTCATATTGACAAAAAGAAAAAGACATAATATAAAAACAGATTACAAACTGTATAAGGCAGGTCACAAATTGTTCAGAATATTGTTTTGCTTAGTATTACATCAACTAAGCTAAGCACCTCAAAACAAAAGGGTATTAAAATCAGAGAGAAAAAAAGAGACCAACCTCATACAAGCCTCCTTTCACAGGAACACCAACCCTCTCTTCTTCATCTGAATATAGTTTGTTGCGTGTGGTAGCTAAGTCATATGACATTGGATCTGACTCAGAAATTGAAGGAAGTGACCCTTTTGGACCAATACTACATTCACCATACTCTCTCCACCAATTAGAGAGTAATTCCTCCTCACGCTGCATATATAGTTTGTACATCAGTACTTTCCTAAAATTTGGTGCATGAATATAGAACTTATTGCAACTGGGGAGTATAAAAGTCTAAAACTGGTATAATACGTTATACTAAGTGGCCCTAAAAATAATCGGAAATATTAAATTAACAACTCAAATGGTATGACCTGCAAGAATGATGCCTCTATAGCAAGAGAATCCCTCATTCCAAATCGAAAGTAATCACCTTTCCCAACTACTTCTGTGAGTGGGAGAGCAGCAGCTAACTCTGTATATAAGCAAGGGCCAGGAACAGGGAATCAATATATAAAAAACAAATGTGTACAGAAATGCCCATGTGAGTTTAATGGGCTACGCATGATAGCATAGTTAAGACTTGAAGATTGAAAAACGAAATCAGTTAGAATAAAAGCTTATTATAGAATGTTTTCACAATAATGTTCAGAATCAATATACAACATGATGAACATGACACTCCAACGAATACACTGGCGATGAAACAAAAATAAAACAAATAAGGCATTCCATCATATGTGTTAATATAGATACTTTGAGTTTGTTTCCTTAATCCTAATATCCCCTCTATCCTACTAAACATACACGCTTCAAACAAGTGCATTGATAGTATTACAGGTCCTCGTTTGTTTGGGAAAAAAAGAAGAAGAATAGATATTTGTCGTTCTCATTTGCTTCAGCAGAATAAGGAAAGATGTCAACACAGCTACTGAAGAAAGAATAACAGAAACTCGCTCGCTCACTTTTCTTATTTGGTTCTTTTTCACATCCTTTTAACTCTATGAACCAACCAAAGAGTTAAAAGACTGCAAAGGGGGAGAGGCACCATGTGGAGAAAACTATGTGATCAGCCATTTTCCGCCAGAGGATCAAACCTCAGAAGCTAATATAACTAGTATGGATTCATTTAGGCCCAATCCTTTAATCCTTTGATGAGAAGTCCAGTTATTTACTTGTATATTTTCCCATATACTATATGGTTAATAAAAGGAACAGTACACAAATTCTACTTACAGGCATTCAATTTAGTATTATCGTATTAACTGAAACTAGCTTATGGGGATCAAAATCAATGGCACGAGATTGTTATGTATCCTACATTCCTACCATTACAAACAAGTTGCCAACTATATAGACCTTAGCAATTAAAACAAATAACAACGTAGTTATTATACGTAAGCAGTTCCGTATGCTAGCCCCATAAAACCCCTGAAGCAAAAGGACATTATACAAATCCTACTTACAGGCATTCAATTTCGTATTAACTGGAACTAGCTTATGAGGAATCAAACTCAACAACATCGAGGTTTTTACGCATCCTACCACTACAAACAAGTAGCCACCTATATAAACCACGTCATTCATACAATATATTCCGTAAACTAAAACTCACCATTTTCCGCCATCGGAACCTTAGAAAAGTACCATCTAACATCCCCTCCATCAGACGGGCTCCTCGTCTGTGCAAGATACTTTTGCCTGCCCTCATAGTGCTGAATCTCATCAATCAACCTCCTTATATTCGACGGCGTATTCCTCAACATATCAGCAGCAGTCCTCCTCCCTTCCTCACCCTTCCCACTACTTTCAGCCATCAAAACTCACCTCAAAAAACTAAACCCACATAAGAAACTTTCCTAAGATACTATACTAACAAATTCAAACTAGAAAATGGGTTTTGTTGCAAGTGACATTTTATCAAACAGTTGGTGTGCATACATCAAATTGAGTGATTTGGGGGTCAAATTTTGTGGGTTTTGATATTTGTGTGATTTGATGTTTAGGATACGAAATTGGTGATGAAATTAGTGTTTGGAGATGGGATTTAAGAAAACAAAACTGGAGGTTTGGTTAGTTAGAATATTGAAAGGGAGAGACTGGCATATTCTTAAAACCAGTAGAATATTGAAAGACTTTAGATTTAAAATATTTCAAAAAGGTTTTTAAGGAGGTGTTCATGACTCGTTGGAACGGGTATCCTAAAATAAATATTAAGAGAGGAGGGAGTGGAGAGGGTATGACATCGAGTAGCATGTACCCGAGCGGGTACACCGCCCTGACTACGTCGGGTAGTTGGATCGAGTAGAGAAATCGAGTTCGGAGCTCGAGCTAGTACCATGCTTGAATTTGAAAAATTCGACCGTTTGCAACGATTACATGCAATAAAAAAAATTTCTATTTAAAACCAAATAACATACACTCATTTCTTTCAAAAAAAAAATACACTAATCTCTCCAAAAAAAAAATAATTACCCCCACCTTTAAAAAAAAACACACACTAATCTCTCAAAAAAAAATGTCTTCCGATTCTTCCGAATACGTTATTCCGTCTTCGTCCGACGAGCTATCCACGGGTAGCTCGTTGCAACATATGCTCAGCTAGCGGCTCCGATATCTGAAGACACGGCAAGCTCTAGCCGAACTAGCGTAATCGTCATCGGAAAATAGGTCTTGAAACTTTAGAGAATGATTGGTTCGTTGAAACACCAAAGTACAACGACAATTACTTTAAAAAAATCGAATGGAGAAAAGCATGTTTTTGCAAATAGTGGGTGACATTGAAGCGATATACCCATATTTTCAAGAAGGCTATGACGCGCGATTGAAAAAAAGTTTCACGGCGAAACAAAAAATCACATCGGCGTTAGGCAACTCGCAATCGGCAATCCGCCCGATGAGTATGATGAATATTTATGCATGTCTGCAAGAACGTCACGTGAAAGTCTTGATTATTTTTGTAAGGCCATCATTGAGTTGTACGTTCGAGTACCCTACGTATGACGACGCACAACGACCTTGCTCGTATTTTCGGCCCATAGAGCGAAGCATCACCTCCATGGGATGCTTGGTAGCATCGACTGTACACACTCCGATGGAAAAATTGTCCTGACATTTTGAGAGGGCAATATACGGAGGTGACTATGGTGTTCCCACTATTATGCTTTGAAGTCACCGCGTCACAAGATATGTGATTTGGCATGCTTTTTTGGTCCACCGGTGTCAAATAACGATATCAACGTATTGAATCATACGACTTGTATCTTCAGATCGAAATGGAACGGCGATGAATAGTTCATTCCACGTGAATGGACGCTTTTACAAACGCAACTACTATTTGGCAGATGGAATCTATCCTAAGTGGTCCACACTTGTTAAGCATACCCTATCCAACCAACCCAAAGGAAAAGAGATTAACGAAGTTAAAGAGGGGGCGAGAAAAGATGTCGAGCGAGCTTTTGGTGCTCTCAAAAGAAAATGGAAAATTCTCGATCGACCTCTCCGGCTCTGGCCAAAGCGAAGATTGCCAATCAGGTTCATGCGTGTGTTATTTTGCACAATATGGTTATAAAACGCTAGGGGAGGGCAATCTCACCGGTTCATATAATGGATGAGCCGGTCCAGCCAGTGTGGTAGCGGAGTTACTAGACGAAGTTCTCCATGACCGTCTTCGATATGATCTCACGGAGCACGTAGCACGTCAATACTTGCCGCATCTCGATGATTAGTTGGTTTTTTTTTTAATCTAGTTTTTTTTAAGTATTATGTTATGTTTCTTTTTTTTAAGTATTATGTAATGTTTTTATTTTTAATGAAATGGTATGTTTTTATTTTAAATATTGTATGTGATTTTATGTATTTAAAAAAAAATGGAATTCGGGTACTAGGGTACCACTCCCTCCACTTAGGGCACGTTTGTTAGAGAGAAATCTAGAGAAATGAAATGAGTCAGAGATTAGAAATTCAGAGAATAGAAATCAGTAAAGAATTTTGATAGATTCCACTGTTTGGTAAAAATAGAGACTTGACCCGAGAAATAAGCAATAAATTATTTTATTCAATAATAATTAAAAAAAAAAAAAAAAAAAAAAAAAAAAAAAAAAAAAAACTTATAAATTTGATGAACAACAATTACCATTAAATTAGTAGATGTATACCACCATTTTCAAACCCCACCAAGTGATCGAAGTGAATACGATAATTGGATTGGCAACAAAGGCAATCGAAGATTCCCATTGTTGTTCAGTACTTGTTCTACATTTCTTCACTTACCATTTTTCTTGCATCAAAATATACAAAATTTTGTCTCGATAGCCCAACAGATATCAACAATTTATATATATATCTACAAATAACTATGCATTAATAACGACAATCATATACACATAACCACAAGAGCGATAAAAGATGATAAAATCATTGTGAGAAAAAGCAATTTTGAGGGTTAGGGTTGATAAAGTTGGTTTGAGAAAAGCAATTTGGGGATTATGGTTTGATTGATTATTTTTGGGTGGAATGTGACTTGCACATGCTTTTAGGATTTATACATTTCTTTTTTTATTTGTTAATACTCCGCTCACAAAGCATAACACGGAGACTTTCGATTTCCATAGCAAATTGGGTGGAAATCAATTTACAAACAAAGTAACTCTCGAGAATTGGAAAATCTCCGCACTACTCCAATTCTTTATACTTACCAAACAAAGGAAATGGTTGCAATTCCTTTTCTTTGACTCTATTTCTTGCTACCAAACACACCCTTGGGGTAGTTTATGGTAAATTGTGGTAGTTTTGAGTTGGAGGTTTTTATTAGATAGAGTGATGTGGCACCAATGGTATTAGGGTACCACTCCCTCCTCTCTAACGGCATTAAAAGTCAAAAATCACGAGTGCTTGTTTGGCCTGTGCTTGTTCGGGCTCTAGCTCGTCTGGCCCATTGCCCCATGTTTGAATATTTGTATAATGTGATTTGTTATTTGTATTAGTGATATTTAATTTGTGTTTAAGTTGGTTTTGATAATCTGTATTTCTTACGTAAAGGGTATTTTAATAACGGCATTAATTATATTTATTGAACCTTAACTAATTGAGTACATTAAAAATATTGACTATATTAATAGCATTAAAGTAGTTTTACTTTTAGCTTAAGAACTTGTAATGTTGAAGCTATCTTTTATATAATAAAAGGGAATTTTTTATTTCAAAAAAATCAATTCATTCCTTTTTTAGTAATAATTTATTAATTTGATTTTTTTAAAAAGTTTGTTAATTATAAAAAAACCCTTAAATACTTCTATATTTGACAAAAAAATTAAAAAAATTCGTTTGTTTTGACAATTTTTTTTTTAAATTCGTTTGTTTAGGAATCATCTTTTAATAGGTGTAACACCGCCAGATATTGCAAAAAAAAAGTTCCCGCTGGCGTCCAGAGTAGCAAGCTCAACAACTATATCTAAGCAGATGGTCAAGATACTAGCAATTTGCTCACGGTACGATTCAATTTTGGCACTGACTCTCCCAGGTGTCTTTTGAGGAATTTCTCTAAAGAACTTGCTTAAATTCATCAAATTTCAAATCAATTTTGTTCTCTTCCAATTTTTAGTCACAAATCAAGATGACAGTTTTCATTTGTTGGTTTTACGTAATAATCAAAAGAAAAGAACCCAATGTTTCCACTCTGATACACTTCAAAGACACCTACAACAGCTTTTTACAAAGTTCATAATGGTCCAAAGAGTGAGATTTTCAGCTTTGCTAAACCAAAAAAGCCCATAAGCACGATAAATAATCTAATCCATCACTCCCTGTATTAGGTCACATGTTTGAAAATAAGCTGGAAAAAAATTGGCTTTTTTGATATAACTATAAATAAGCCAAGACCACATACAAAAATAAGCTTAAACAATGGGGTTAGATACTGGGGTTCCAAGTATTGTTCGAGAAGCAGAAATGATGGTCTAAACTAGAGCGTTTGGATTGGTGTATTAAAGTACAGTTACAAGCACGTATTATTGTTCGATGCTAGATATATTTAGGATTTTATGGAATACAATGCAGGGACCATTTTTGAAATATATTACATAGTTGGTCACTATATTAAACTGAAATATGTCCTCTTGCCGTAGGTCACATTGAAGGCTCTTAGGGAGATATTTGAGGCTGCATGGGGTATCATAGGTTGGCTTGATGATAAAAATAGACAGTCAACAAGGCAGCCGCCACCAAGGGCTACACAGTCGATAAGGCAGCCGACAGTAAAGACTATACGGTTGAGAAGGCGGCTACTGCTAAGGATTCCTCTGTGTAGAAAGCTACCAAAGGGAAAGATGCGACTGCGAAGACTATTGGACACTTAAAAGGTGCGACTGCCACAAAGGTTGGTCGAATGTGATCATATAACCTTTTTTCTTTCGTTTTGGTATAAAATACATATACCAGGTAATTCGTTAATAAGGTATATGCATGAATATATATGAATAAGGCCTTCTGAATAAATATGAATGTTTGATGTGGTGTAAATGCGGCCATGGGCATTTTAGGTATTTCAGTAGTTGAACAAACCTGGGATTAGCTGTTGCGGAATCCTTGGCATTAGCTGTTGTTTTATACGGGTTTTTAAGATTAAACCAATTGAAGTTGGATATGGTAAGTTCAAAAAATTTAAGGACTCATTGCATTCTGAAAACGCAAATAAGCCACCCTTCTTTGTATTATGAAAAAACCTGCTTCCTTACTTATTGCGAATATACTAAAGATCTTTTTTTCATAAGTGGTTTGAGTTTGAACTAAAGGTGTGTTAGCTTTATTGGCTTCAATCTCATATGTGGTGTCTTAATTCATATTTCTTTTTTTTACAGGTGTATTGTTAGATGATTGTTTAGTTCCCGAAGACCTCACTACATTCACAAGTAGTAAGATTACCTGGACGGTATGGATTCGGCGATGACAAAATGAGGCAAGAGGTAAGAAACATTTTAGAATACTTCAAAATAAAGCTTGAAAATTGGTTAACCTTTCATATTTTATGCTAAACAAAATTCGACCTTAATTTGAATGGGGTCTATTGGTTAACTTTGTGATTGAATCTGGTTTTAATTTAGTGTATAGGAGTAATATATCAATAAGCAGCTAATTGTTGTTATAAAAAGGTAATTTTTTCAGGTATTCTGTTTTCGCATTGAAAACTAACAAACCACCTGCACTTGGGTCACCTCTCAAATGCACTTAATGATGCACTATTATCAGTCAACAAAGAGTTGAAACCCCTAGCACAAACCTGCTAGAAGTTAGTGTTACCCATTTGCGGTTTATTTACTCACTTGATGCTACAGTTCCCATGAACCAGCTTATACGTGATGACTCCTCTATTTCCAAAGCCATTTTAAACCTCATTCCGGCGCACTTTTTATTATTCAGCGAAGCAGTCAAAGTTTGAAGCCTTAATACAAAAATGCGGAGTGAATGCACATGGGTAATAGGAATCCTGAAATAAGGGATGTCGCTTCGATAACATCTTCAGGCCCCACTTTTCCCCTTCCACAGTAATCAATATTCATATTCCTATTACTACCATTTCTCATCAACTTATTCTCATTTTCACGCAGTAGGAAGGAAACGCCCCCATTGAACGAAAACAGTGTTCTTTTAGGATAAGAATTCCAACCATGCAGAAAATTCGGACCATTGACGCCTCCTATCTTGCCCATCTAATCCCAACACAAATCTCACCATTATCGGTCCTCACAAATATGATAGAATCGCAGCGACTAATTTATTCTGGTTTACAAAACTACTCCACCCAGTCATCAAAAGATGCGTCCTCCTAAAAATATGCCTAAACTTCCAAATCTCACCATAAATGTCCTTAGCTTCCATAGTCTGAACAGGTGGATCAACTGCGTAATCCAAATGTGGAAATATAGTCTCGGCACAATGCCTAGGCACACTGAACTCCCCGCCATTATTCGCGTTAATCCGAGTCAACATTTTAGCAAACAACAACTACTTATCCAAAATCCCATCCCCATTCACCATCCCAAGTTACCCCATCGTCAACCTCACCATCCCCATTTCATAATATGGTTCATGGGAACTGTACGCGGCATAATCTTTGGCTTTACGCGACATAATTACTGGTTTATGAGTTAAAAGTGATTTATATAATTCAAGTTTGGTTTTGCTGAAAAAACTGTTTATCAGGCTACTGTTTTGACACTATAAATAAGAAGTTTTGAGGGTGTTGGAGATTGATTATTATGTAATCTGATTATATGTTTAGCTAAATTAGTAGTTTTGAATAAGTTGTTTTTAAGTCAAAAATCAATAAGCAATTCCCAGAAGCAACCCAAACACCCCTTAATATTGACATGATTGTAATCATTTGCAAAGCCAATCACCCATATGGTTTATGCATCATATGGTTGAATATTAATATGGTTAAACAAACGTATAGCGATGATGATGTTTTCATATTTTAGGCTACAAAAATAAATTGTTATGTTTTTTATTGCTCACATATGTAAGTTAATCATTTAAGATTATAAGCATCTTATTCGACTTTATTAGTTTTTGTTTCTTTATATGTGTTTAGTTTATGGTGCTTATACATAACTATTTCCAACGTTTTATATCCGTCTTTTCTTCTGGTGCAGATCACGGTAAGAAGCTGGCTCATGATTGGAAGAAGGTTGCAAACAACTTGCATGGGAAGGTGAAGTTTCGTCATGTGAACTTTGATGATGAGAAGGTAATTTCAAATTTGGATTCTTATAGTTACTCGACACCAATATCTGTTATTATACCAAGATATTGCTTTATATGATGTGGGATTCCAACCAAGCCAATTAATTCACCATATACCAAAGAAGCAGGACATCAATTGTCAAAAGTTGTGATTTTGTTTCATGAACGTTTTGAAAACTCACCAAAAGCAACTTAGGAACAGGTACTAGGTACTACTATAAAGAAGTCTTATATGGGACGTGATATTAAGAATCATATGTGAAATGTGTAGGTGGTTGAATGTTGCATAATTTGGTCATTTAGAAAAAGGGTGGTAAATATAAAAGGATTTCAAGGGCGGACTTGCTTTTGGGATACGTATATAGTAGTATGCTTTTTTACATATACTAATATGCTTTTTACACTACTGAAGGTTTTTTAGAGGTGGCAAAATGGAAGGGTTGGTTGAGTTGGGTTGGGTAACAGGTCAAATTGGGTGATGTGGTGGCTGAAAGTGGTGACCTAGTGATGGGTCAAAACCGGGTAAGAAAGATGGTTGCTTTTAGTATTATATTTATAAAGAAATACATTACTGAAAATAGCTTATAATTAATTTGTTGATAAAGCTACTGATAGTTGAATATGGATGTGAATAGGAGACTAAGTTGCATATAAGATGATGCATGTAATGAATAGCAGTCTAGCACATATTTTAGCTATTTTTAATGCAAAACTAGATAGTTGATACCAAAGGGAAAGATTTTGATGCATTGAAATGTCCTATGTCTAACCAAGAAGGAGTGACAAGTCTGGTGAAGGACTCCCACAAGAACTCATATTTGCTTATGAGGAGCTGCAGGAGAGTGGGGAGTTTGTTATTCATTGGTATGAACTAGATAGGCTCAAAGAACTTGAGAAGAAATTGAGGTCATGTTTTGTATATGTTGAGGTTGATGTTGGTATTGATATTGATATTTGATGTTGATACGATGTTTAGAGTGCTTTTCGGGGCCACAAGATGATGAAAAAACTTTCGGGTATTTGTGATTTTTTGTATTCAAAGAGAACTTCCACTGGTTGCTTTGATAGCAATGGATGGCTAGATAGCCATACATGTTCTTCGTAGTGTTTGGGTTTTGTTACTGTTATAATTTGCAGTGTTTGTTTGTTTGTGTTTACATTATTGGTTAAAAAAAATCCATGAGTAAAGTAAACTAACACAAGTTTCCTTTACCAATGTAATAAAACAATGACTAAGAGAGCTGCTCATCCTAGCATTGTGCTATCCTAGACGTCAAAGGGGTATTTTTCTATTGAGAACTAAAATTGGTAAATGTTATTTACATATTTCCGCAACCCTGGCCATGTCACCAAAAGGCATAACGTTGTATCTGGACAAACACAAGACAGAGATACACGATAAGTCTACAAGGTTACGTGTATGTTTTAACGTGATTTGAAGGACATAAAAGGTGAATTACTCATTTGGCTGGCGAAACATTCACTATGATCTCCAACTCTTCAGGATCTTTATTCTCACCAAAAAATACATTATTGAAAATAACCTATTTGATTTTTAATACATAAAAATACATTATTAAAAATATTAGTAAAAACCCTGTACGTGCACGGTTGATAACGTTGAATCTTACAACAATAACCAATGTTGAATTTTAAGTATTTTTATATTAATAAGGTCTTTGTGCATTATAAGATAGTATGATATAGTGGCTTAAAGGCTTACGTGTCGTGGCTCAAGAGATACGCCATTATGATGTGGACTGAGTTTTGGCGTCGTCAAAGCCAAGCCACGACACCATCTAGCAGCCGTCTTTGAGGGTGTGCAAGGTGAGCGACCGCTCAGGGCCTCATAATTTTTAGGACCCCAAAATTTGTTCCGATAATAATTATATGCATGTGTAGATATATTTTTCACGAAGAAAAAAGTATTTACATGTGAAAATATCTTAAATGAGTAATATGTTAGAACGGTTAGATAATTAATTGCATTCTATATTATAAACTGTGACACTTTATATATAATATTGCTTAATGAAAGGCCTCACTATATAATTTCGTACAGGGCCCTCAAAAATTTCGCCGATTCATGAGACGGCCCTGCCATCTAGGGATGGCAAAAAAATCCGTACTCGATGGGGACCCGATCCCCAAACCCGATTTTGACTGGGGAATCCCTGAGTTGACCGGGGATGGGGAATCCCCAAAATATGAAACCGGAGATGAGGCGGGGATGAGGATAACATAAATTCCCGAACCCGACCCCGACTCCGATCTTTCTAGTGTATAAGTATTTAGAATTTATATGTTATAGCCATACTCGATTAACTTGTATATGTATATGTATATGTATATGTATATGTATATGTATATGTTTATGAGTATCGACATGTATATTTATATGCATATGTGATATTTAAGAATCAAATACCTTTAGAATTAGAAAAATAAGCACCAACTACATATTACTTATTATTTTGTCCGAATAGACACATGATACATATTGTTTTATATTATATGTGATATTCAATGTTGAGGATCTTTAAGTTGAATTGAAATCATAATGAATCCACCTATGTTGTGTACGCACGTTTCTTGAAATACTTTGAGTTAAAATCCTTTATATTCTCGATGAGTTGGTGGAAAATTTATGTTAGTTCATTAGGATTGAAATCCCGAATCCTCACGTGATCCCCGATCCCCATTGGGAGGGATGGGGATGTAAAGCAATTCCCCAATGGTGGACGGAATGGGGATGAGAGTGAAACGAGATGGGGATGGTAAATACAATCCCTCGATATTCCCCGCCCCGTTGCCATCCCTACACCCATCCCCATGCATGAGTGATTGAGTCGGTTAACTTGCTTGAGCGAGTTGTGGAAGAAGACAAAAAAAATATAGACCGTTTTAAAATGGATAGTTATTTAAAACTTTACTTTTTTTTTCTTTTTTTTTATATTCCTTTTTAAATTTTATATATATATATACTAGATTTCGAAGCCCGCCCAATGGGCGGGCATGACTTATAATTATCGTTGACATAATTTGCTATAGCGAAAGAGGAGGTCTCGTAAAGAAGTTTTTTCCATAAAAAATAACATGTCTAGAAAGTAAAATGTAAAATACTGAATTATACTTTTTGTTGGCATATTTTACTATAGTGAAAGAAGGTGGTAAAAATAGTAGGAAAGTGCACATGTTGAAAGAAAGGATCGTCTACTTAATTGCAAGATAAAGAACGAAAAGAAATATACGTTTATCGAATATGAGATATAAAGCTTGACAACCTTCGTGTTTACAAATTTATTTATGTGAATGTTGCATTTGCTAAATCGTAGATGGGCCAAGATGTCTGATTGACACCTTCATTCCAGAACCTTGTCAACCGGCACATTTCATTGAAGCGCTTAACTTTGACCCGTTACTACAACATTTATAACTTAATTTAGACAACATAATAGAATATATTCTAAGTTAGACACCATGGAATCATAAATAACATACATTAAGACACTAAATGTATTGCAAAAATGCAGATGAAACAATTTCATATCATAATAATTCTCACCGTGGAATGGCCGGTGAGCAGGAGGTGAGGATCTCTCTCATTGCTCCACCCTATGCTCCGATATAGACCCATTTAATAATAAGTTGGCTGATTCAAATTTCTTTTTCTCCCACGAGAAGCAAGTAAAAATAACACATTTAGTTGTCCACAATGTATATTTAAAGCATTCAATCAATTTATAAAAATATACTATACATATTGTAATAATATATATTGTAATAACATCAATTAATTCCACATTATTGATTTGGTTAAACATAACTAACAAAAGTTATAGTTGGTAGAAAAACACGCTGCTGACTTCATTTGTGGAGTAAAAAATCAACCTGTAGCTTGGCTAGACGCGACTGCATTGAAGATAAAAACTGATCATGTTGACCCATTATATCTGCAACAATATAATCTTCTGTGACAAGTTGTGTTTCCTTTATAGTAGGTTCAGATAACTCTAAATGAACAATCCTAAATAAGATCATATGCTAGAATAATTAAATAAGCAACTCAAAACTAAAACAGTTAGAGGATAAAACTAATTCCAAACACCCCTAATCAGCTTATTAGGCTGCAAAAACCTAGCATAAGCAATAGTAATAAGCTATCAATGAAGCAACCTAAACTAAATTACCTAAATAAGCATAAATGAACCTAAAATAAGCTCTAGATAAGCAGAATCAACCAATAATGGCCACTCTGAGCTGCTGTTGGACTACTGCAGCATAACAAGCGTAGGTGGGCATTTGTAGCTTATTTTTTAGCACTAAAAGTAAGCTAAAAATGATGTAATACATGCTAAATGGATTCAAGAAAACTACTTTATAACTAAAATGGACCAAAAATAAGCTTGCTAAGGGCTGGTGAAGGGGAGCAGTTGGGACAGACTTGTCTGTTGGACAGAAAAAAAAACAGTGAGGGGGGTTTTTGAAGGGCAACTTTAGCTAATAAAATAAGCTCTAAAATACAAATTAAGTCCAGAAATACTAAATTCATACTACTAACTACATATAAAATCAAAATAAAATCCTAATCCTAAGTCTAACCTACTTAAATTGAAGATTAAAAAGGACAGCTTGGGACAGATGGATCTATGAGACAGATTTGCATAACCATCAAACATAGTCAAACTTCTTTTCATGCTTGAACATAAATTAAGTAAACTGTATTAAAGCTAATTGAAACTTGGTTTGAGATTCAAAATGGTCTTTCTCTCTTGTCCCGAGTAGACACAAGTGGCCGTGTCTTCTGCTAAAAATGTAATTAAATAAACTGTTATTCATACTTGTAAATGGCATAATAAAACAGGAAGAATGGTCGAACTCAATGATTGCTATACTTGTTAACCCTGATTCGTATACCGCTAGCAACAGGGGGTGATGGTTGATTCCCGGCCAATCATTTCCGAGACCTTAGCTTAGCTATTTCATTCAAGTTAATGGTCGTCGAAACCATATGAGCAAATGGTTCTTCTGGTTTTACTTCTGTCGGACCTGATGTAGAGACAATACTAACAGCACTACCATCTTGATTTCCAACACTGTGTTGGGATTGATTGGTGGTGCTGGTAATAACAGGGGCTGCTTGTCTATAACCTGGTAATCAACACATCAGTATACTAATCACCATCAAGAATCGATTTTTTCGCTTAAATATTTGAACCCATGTCAGTTAAACAAAGTAACCTTCAAACACCCCCCCAAAAAAAATCAAATTTAACATTAGATTTATACAGTAAATTGGAAAACTGGAAAAGATATCATGAGAGATTCATACCTATAGTTGAGGTTTATTTTCGAGTGTTGGGTCCATTTTAACATCTAGTTTAGTTAACGGTTAACAACGTTGGTAAGCCAACTTGACTTAATGATTATTGATATCGGTGTACCATACAAAATGAGCATGAATAAAGCCCTTACATACCGTGATTGAAGGTGAGTTGAGCTCAATCACAAGTCACATGTTGTAGCCCATAAGCTCGTATAGGATATCTCAATCAACTTTCCACTCCTGCTTTTGTTTTATCAGGTCTTAGAAGTTATTTTGGTCTTATTATATCAAATTGTTGTTAAATTGTAGTAGTAGTTACATTGAGCTACCAAAGACACGTAGAAGGTAGCAAACTAATAATACTAAAAGAATTAGAGCTTAATGACTAACTCGTAGAATCAAATTTAAACCCGTGTAAACCCCAACCTCGAGGTCATGCTATTAAAGAGTAATACGTAAACTTGAGAATAAGCAGGTTCACCCTATAATAATAAATATTTAGATACAGAAACTATCGAACTTGGTTAAATAACATTGTACCTTGTAACAGGCTTGTTGATCATGGCAATAAAGGACAATATTACGGGCCATCTGTTGCGTTTGAACAAATTGTATTGACTTTATAGTAACTGATACTGATTATTAATTGAGAGAGACTATGAAAGTAAGTGACCTTGATTAACTCATCGATACCGAAATTTTTTTCCTTTTCAAGCTGTTCATTCCTCATGTATGCTAACTTGGCCCAGTGGATTTGGTAGCAGTCGATCTCTAGAGCGCATAGCTGTTCAAATTGGTGGACGCTGCAAAAATCATATCGTTGCGTTACATGTATGGAAATAAGGTAAAAATAATGTTCTTGGATTGTCGCTAAAAAAAACTCAGGATGGACTACTTTAAAAAATTATTACAGCATATTTAGTCAGGTTCCAATTGGACTACATTAAAAAAAAAAAAAAAAAAAAAAAAAAAAAACCCTACTGATATCGTGTTCCTTCTAAAAAAACACAACACATTTTCATAAAAACAATCAAACCCAAAGCCAATTCAGTTATGCAACATTCATAAACCGGAAACCATAAGACGTAAAAATACTAATACCTTTCATGTCCATTTAAAACCGGCAAAACCAAAGACACTTCAATAAAAGTGAAAGTCACCATGTTTTCCTAAACAAAGAGTAGCACAAAATCCCCGAGAATAGTGCAAATCTTCACAGGCTCATAGGTCTTCTCAACATATTTAAGAATCACAGCGTAGTCCTCCGATTCTTTTTCCAACGGCGAAATGGAGCACCCTAATCTCTTATACCGCTCAAACAGTGGGTCATCAAATGTACCACCACTCATGGACTCCACTATCCTTGATGCCACATTTATGTCCCGCACAACCTCAAGCACAGATGCAGCCTAAATTTAAAAACAGATACTCTTACAATATCAGTAACTACCAGTAGATGACGATTCAAACCCACAAGTAAACTATTCTTACATGATCTGCCACTTCTTGGTGATCTCCAAAGTGAAAAGACCTTGTTGAATGCAATAGTGTGAACCATCTCTTACTGAAATCTTACCATACACCTTTCGCTGCATGCTCCTCATCTTCATCTTCCATTGTCACAAATTTCTCAATAAATTTGAGTAGAACCTCTTCGCCTAAAAATGTGTTTTTCAAACATTAACAAAAGGTGGATCCTGTAATTCAAAAAAATTCAAGTTCAACATGCACGTACACCTTTTTGTATGCAAATCAGTGAGAATGGCCACAGGTAGATCAGGTGCATCTAGTCCCATCTCCATCAAAGCATACCTATATACCTCTTGACTGCACAAGACCTTCATGAAATTAGCCACAAACGGATCCAGCTAGCAGTGAGCTGCAGCTGCCCCAAGCTGCCTAAGTGCCAGGCCGCCATATCTCACATCATACCCATCATCCTACATGAAATGGAACATTTAAACTTTTCTCAGAGATCGGTTTTTTTTGTTTCATCACTGAACGGAACACAACTCACCATGTCGATCGGGTAAAACTCCCGAGGCTTCTTTTCAATCTTCATCTCCCTTTCCCATGGCTCAAACTCATTTCCACTCAACTCTTCAAGCAGTTTCGCGCACTCTTCGATTGCTTTGTCCACATCTTCACAATCTTCAACTCGTTCTTCTGCACGTCGGGCCGCACCAACTCTGCCTCTCTTTAAGTACAAATACAACCGCTTCTCTGGGACCATGATAAGTTGCATAACACAGAACTCATTTACTTTTCTACCTCTGTGACAAACGGAAAATGCAAAGTTGTACAAGATCCTGTCTTTTTCAAAGATAACACCACCTTCTTTGTCTAACTTGCTATCTTTGTGTACCCCCCTTTTTCCATACATCTTGGTCTGCAAGAATCAAACAAACCCAATAAAAATTCATAGCAAATTTATCAAGCAAGGCGGAAATTAAAAAAGAAAGGATCTTCACTTCGGCATTTAGAGATTCTAAAGCCTCTTGACTTTGGTCTAGTTAATCCCACGGGATTCCTGTCCCGTCAACAGCAAGATTTCTAACAACATCATAGGCATCCAAAGGCATCGGTTCCATTTTATCAATGCTATCACTTAGCCAAGCTCCACGTACCACAGGTATGCCTCGCGACAGTGAAGATACACTTATCACCAAACAATCTAAATATTCCTTCAATAACCAATATAGATGGTAATAGGCAATGAAAATACACTTTAGGCAGCTTGCGAACCATTTGACCATATCACTGATTTCTGTTTCAACTAAATATATATAATTAACCTAGTCAGACATAAACCATAACCCAAATGATCCAATTTATAACTGAGTCTATAATCGGTTCACAATTACAATTCTAGTTCTAAATATTTGTAATCCTAAATAGTTCTTTACTCTAAACCACTGCTAAATAAGTTAAACCGAACACCTCCTTAATCCTACATTTTCAAAATATACCACATACCACGAACCTGATCTCACCCTCATTCTCACTCCTTTAGCAAGAAGTTTCGTTTGCCAAACAACTAATAGTTGTAACCATCAAAAATAATTACTGATATAGTTGTAACCATATCAGTTAACCAACCTTCAACAATGAAATACAAATCAGATAAATTGATAGCGTTTATAAACTCACAATTCGAAATAGGGATCAACCTCCTACATGCAATCGAACTTCTACAGCTGCAATCTTTTTCCTCTCAATCCAAAAGTCAACTGACAATATGTGTTCTGGTGGTATTCTTCGGCAGCTAAGATGTATCAACAAAAACCATGTCATCAGCAAAGCACAAAAAAAAGGATTATCTATAATAATCAAAGAATTAACCAAAGCACAAAAGTCAAAGTAAAAAATTCAAAGCACATACCTTCTTCCTCTCACAATCAAACTGATGAATCAAAACCTCAACCATCTCAACAACACTAAAACAATTCTTCACAATCTCATCTCATCAGTCAGCTCCTGTTCATAATCATCAAATCCGTAAACCGGCTCCTTCATCCTCTCTTAAGCGAGAGAGAGAGACGGTGGCTAGGATGTATGAGTCATTGTACACGTGTTTCGCTACTAACCCATAAGCGTGTTAACGATATCATCTCAGTCACGTCGTTGGTATGACTTTTCTAATGGGCTGAAGGTAGATCTTACTAATGGAGTAATAAGAAAAGCCCAAACAGAATATTAGTAACCCCACCGACCAATTGCCTAAGAATAAACTATTAAAATACTTCACCGACTTTGTGTTTTATATGTTAGATAGAATGTTAGCTTTTAAGTTTTAACCCTGGGTGCTGCTAAAGCAAGCTGTATAATTGCTTTTGGATTTTAGAATTAGAATATATAATAAAAGCTAGATGATGCAAGAAATAGAATTTGACATTACTTTAAGATCTGAACTTCATTATGGCGAAATGACTAATATGTGATAGAACAGTTGTGATCAACTCAACTGACAAGTCAAGCAATTCAATCCAGCTACTCATAAATACAAAACCATTAGCATATTCTTTCTCATGAATAAATTTAAGTCTCATTCGGTAGCAGTGCATCTTCACATTGAAACCGTCTTGGCCAACTTAAAATTAGTTGAAGAGTCAGAGCCGGTAGGAGCAGTTATCAAGTTTCCAGTACCAGACATGTAAAAGTTGTTGTAATTAATTCTGGTTACTAAATCTGCCAAATGTGGAAATTGACTCGCATTCAGCTTGAAAGATAGAATCCTGAGGAGGAAGGCCATGCAATCGTCAAATTGTTTCTCAATGCGATCTACTTCCTTCTCACATCTGGCTTTGATTGCAGAAACTGTTCCACTACTGCATAATGTCTGCTGGACCGAATAGAAGTCTAGTGCTAGTCCAAGTATACTGTTGATCCGGCTTGCAATTAATGCCCACAGCTTATCTGGGACTACAAAGCATTGACGCTGAATCGACAGTAAGTAGGCCTCGTGCACTTCAATCACTTCATCAAGAGATCCAGCTGCTGCCATGCCTTTACATAACTCGTGCCATGCACTGTGGTAGACTCTGTCCATAACATATTGATGAAACGCATCAACGAAATGAAGTAGTTTTTGCTCCACCAACAATCTATGCTTCCGGTTAACTGTCGTTGTGCCTCGTTCCTTCCACATCCATCTTCGAGTTTTATCAAGGACAAATTTTGCACGCTTGACCCTCAATAAGAAATTCATCACCTTGTTGTACTTGTTTAACGCCTCAACATTTGCAATAAGTTCAAGCGGCCAAGGGACCTTGTATGTGAACTTAAGTGAGTCTAGGTCATTGATACCAGCACAACTTTTACGGGACTTGGCCAAGAAGTGGTGTAGTCTGTGGAACATCCCTATTTGTTAAAGACACAACTAAGGAATACGGCGAGCTAAGTACTGTCCTGTCAGCAGAGTTTCTAATTGATTCCTGTAACACCGTGTTCAACTCAAAATCATCATCCCATGATTCTCCTTTGTCCAGCTTATTATAAACCACTGTCAAGAAATGCTGTAGTAGATCACCAGATCCTAACAGATATACATCACGCAGAACTCTTAACTCATCCATCAATTTCCAGTCATGTAGCAACTTTGACAGTATCTGATCGCCAATATGATCGACCTGCTTCTTGATGTAAAAACTAAGGCATTCCTGCAGAATTACAACAGGAAGTGGAGTAGATTTCGGTTCAACAATTTGAATCCAGCTGAGGACTTTGGACACAAGGGTGCTATTTTTCTGAAACGGTAAAAGCTCGGACGTAATAAGGTCCTCCTTAAAAGACGGGAGAATAGTCGGAAATGGAAATAATGATTCCACCACTTTGATGTCATGTTGAGAGCGAACGTTTTCAGCATCACCAAACGGAAAACCAGAGGCATAATTTGTTCCTTTAGCTGTGGTCCCACCGTATATAGCCTTTCGCAATTCCTCGTCATTCAAAGGAGGGAGAACATAGTTGTTAGACAAGTTTAATGAATTCCAATCACTGGTGTTTGCTTGAAGGAGCTTTTGGCATACAGTGATTGCAGGATTTTGAGGACAGAAGGAGCTAACACCAGATTCCACACTATCTCCTTTCCTATTAGCACCCTCCCTAGTTGCAGGCAGTGCATCAACCAAAAACTTGTACCAAATCTTCTCTGAGCAGTCGTTGCTCGTATCATTACCTTGTAACTTCTCTGTCCCCACATATGAATCATTTGCAGAAACAATTTTATCATTTTTCCAAAAGAACTGAGACATGTGATCTCCGTGACCCATAAGAGCTGTTAATGACAAACAAAATATCTCTGATAAGCTTAGCTGCATCATGCACCGTTGGTTCTCATGTTGCCTACCAAGTAGCGCAGACGACGATGATGATGATGATGATGTGATAGGAACATGTTGGATCAACTGCAAAGACTTTCCAGCCGAAATAATCTCTTTAGCAATGTCCTTAAAGAACAAAGGACAGACGACAAGATCCCATCCGTTTTGGCCCTTTGTTGATCTTATGAGGTAACTCTTGTCCCAGAATTCAGCCGCATCTATTGCAATCGCTTTATTAGCATAAAAGAACATCTCCTGAAAGGGGTCATCTAATATCCCCTCAAAGATCCAGGAATCAAGAAGCTCAATATACGGCAATAAGCATCCAACAAACAGATAGAGCAGCATCCTGTATGAATCCTCCTCGCCACCTTGGACAAGGCAAGCATGATTAAGTTTGTCATAAAGATAGTCGAGGATGTGAACCGCCATTTCAGATGATGAGAAACGAGAGTGTTTGGGGATGGCACCATGCACTATCTCCAATAAGTATTCAGCTCCGGCGCAAAGGCTTGTTAACGAACTTGCTAAACCCAAAAGGGTAGGAACAGTGGGAGTGTTATTAATTTGAACTTCCTCTTTCAAAGCTATATCCCGTAACTTTTTAAGCCAAGCAGAAGTTGTCGAAGCAAAAGCTGATAAAGTAGGCGAAGATGTTGTTTTAATAATCTCCTTAGAAGAGAGGGTTATTTCAACCAATTTCAAGCAAGTAGCTGAATAAATGAATTGATCCAAAACCGTACGAAGACTGGTCTGAGAGAGATGGGCTAGATGTACATTATCATCTTTAGTTCGATAACACCGCCCGACCGAATCCCAATAAAACAAACAGCTTGAAAACCCTTGAAGTATCTGCAACACACCTCTGATCTATACATACAGAAACATATGATATCTTCAGTAAGAGGGTGTTTGTTTTAGTTTATTTACAAGGCCTATGAACTCATGTAAAAGTTGACAAGCTCACATTTTTTGGCTTACAAGCAGAAAAAGTTGAGCCTATGACCTTAAATAAGTTACAAACTCAATGCTAGTTGATACACTCATAAGTAAATAAAAGGTAATCAAATTTACATATGTTTGGCAACAAGATTTTTGAGGCGTGTTTAGCTTTTATCGTTTAGAATATAATTCAAACGCTTTTATTTAGAAACACTAAGGGTTGTTTGGCAAAGTACTAGTAGCCTTAGGTTAGGAGTAGCTGTTTGTTTTATGAATAACGCAGGTGTATTTGTAATTATGAAGTGTAAAATGATGTAACAGGTAAATGCTAAGCATTTCAACAAACAACATTTAAACAAAATGAAAAAGCTAAACGCTCGATGCCAAACAAGCATAAGCGCTCCAAAAAGCTCGTCATAGCTTTTAATCATTTTACATTTTATTATTACAGATACCAAACACTTTTATAAAAAAAAATAGCTACTAGGAAAAAGTGAAGGAAATAGCTACCAATTGAAATTCATTGGTACGGGAAGAGGGCAAAGGAGATGCGAAATGTAAGCCACCACCAGCATTGATTTTCTCAATCAAACTTTCATTTCTACTATCAACTTCCATTATAATAAATTAGTTATTTTATTTTCAATTGATATTACCTTTAACTTGTAGTATCTTATTGGATGTTGGTTTCTTTTGTTGGTTCGATCTGAATATTTGTTGTTTGGCTAGTGTGAGTAGGAGTCAAAATAACAAAGGAAGATGAAGAAGACGGTGGTTGTTTGTGGCGGCTAACTGTTGTGTAAACATAATAAGGGTCGTTTGGTTTGTATATGGGTTTCGATTTGGATATAAAATTTCTGGCTGTTTGTTTTATAAAGAGTAAATTACATGGTTCGTCCATGTGGTTTAGGCGAAATCACTACTCTCGTCCCTCGATTTTTATTTTTGCATGGTTCGTCCTTATAATGAAGTTTCATAACATCGTCGTCCCTTATCAGAACATGCTTCGTCCCTGTGTTTTGGAGAAATCACTACACTCGTTCCCTCGGCTTTTAGTGATAAGGAGATGGTTTATTTAAACTTCATTATAAGGATGAACCATGCAAAAATAAAAATCGAGAGACGAGAGTAGTGATTTTGCCCAAACCACAGGGACGAACCATGTAATTTACTCTTTTATAAATAATAACGTAGGTGTTAAAATGATGTAACACTTAAATGGTATTGAGATAAGCATTTCAACTAACAACGTTTAACAAAATCTCGTCGTAGGTAGGTTTTACATTTTATAATTACCCTTACCAAACACTTTTATAAAACAAATAGCTACTAACACAAAGAGTAATGATTTTGATTAATAGGAAGGAAAGAAATGAAAATAGAAAAAAGTGAAAGAAATAGCTACCAATTGAAATTCATTGGTACGAGAAGAGGGCAATGGAGATGCGAAATGTAAACTACTTCTACAATCAACTTCCATTATAATAATTACTTATTTTATTTCATGAGAATGAATAGATCGCCCCCGAAAACTATCCTCCGGGGTGTTTGGGAATGCGTTTGTAGGCAACTTATCTGATTAGCTCGTCTGCAAAACGCAATAATCTGTCGAAATTACTCCTTTACCCTCAGTTTACCTTTAACTTGTAGGATCTGAATAGTATTTGTTGTTTGGCTACTGTGAGTGAGTAGGAGTCAAAATAACAAAGGAAGATGAAGACGGTGGTTGTGGCTAACTGTTGTGTAAACAATCCCAAACACCCCGATTTGTTGTTGTCGAATTAATTTTAATTTCATATGCGCATTTGAGAAAATAAGCTTGTGCGTCATAGTTGATAGTAAAGTCCCACCAAAGGTACCAATTTATTGACTATTTGTATTTGGATTGATTGACTCTAATCAAAATAGGATACCAAACATTGCATTTTAGTATTCATTCTAAACCAACAGTGTCATACCCCCAAACACACACATACTTAATTGTGAGACACGTATTATCTAAACCTTCTAATGATAACATGTTACGTTCAATATATAAGGATGTCCATTTTGGTAATTTTATAAATTGAGTTATTCATAATCACGTTAGCCAAACACTAAAAAAAAAAAACTAATTCTCTGATTATCAAACAGCAAAATCAAATTCAGACACTTTATTTTAAAATCACGTTTTGCAATAGCTGATTATCTATTTTTAAAACGAATAATCTATTTTCAATAAGCAATCCCAAACACCCCCAGTTGTTGTTGTCGAATTAATTTTAATTTCATATGCGCATCTGAATGTGCTTGTACTTTTATTTTGAAAAGTGAATCGAAATTATTATTTTTTTCTTTCCTTTATATTTTAATCTATTTTAAGAGCGGCTAAAAGTTAAATTTTTCTCTTTCAAAATATATACTCTTCTACATTTAATACAAAATGTTTTTCCTGAATTTTTAGAAAATTTTAAAGATGAGCCGTGTTTAATACCAAATACCTTTTAAACTTAATTTTTTTTTTTATTTCATAAAAACATTTTTTCAAAATAGTTGTATTAAATATAATTTTCTGTTTTTAAAATTAGTCGATCTTTACCATTTTTTTTTCTTCTGTTTTTACAGATTCTTTCTAATCTCGTTATAAATCCCGATACATATTTCAATCCAAATTTATTTAAATGGAACTTGTATCATATTGTTGTCCCATCGAATGATAATAAAGACTTGTCAACGTCAATAGCTAACCGTTATATAAAATACTTAACAAAAATCCATTATAACTATTTCTTATAAAATAAAATCAACTATCATGGTCCTCGCTAGTAGTTTAAAAATGATTCTCGTATTGAATGATATGTAAATCTTAATTAAGTGGATTTTCTATTAACAAAGGGGAGAAATCAATTTTGAAATTGAGCTTTTTAATTGGTCAATAAAAGTCAAAATTGGCTTTAATTTGGTCAAAGCTTCTAAATTTCATCCAGCAAAATAAATATGTATTATGTGTCAATTTTATAAAAAAAAAAACTATAAAATTGAGAGGGGTAACGGATAAAACTTTAGTTGTTAAATTTTAAATAAATTATTAGGATTTAAGTAAATTTAATAAATACCCCTTGTACTTTATATTTAAAAAAACTATATGTTGTTGTTATGAATATTATAAACATTATAAACATTATTATCATTATATATCATATTAATGTGTATGCATGGAATTATAAATATCAAAATGAGAAACCAGAGTGTTTGGGGATGGCACCATGCACTATCTCCTATAAGTATTCAGCTCCGGCACAAAGGCTTGTTAACGACGAACTTGTTAAACCCAAAAGGGTAGGAGCAGTGGGAGTGTTATTAATTTAAACTTCCTCTTTCAAAGCAATATCCCGTAACTTTTTAAGCCGGGCAGAAGTTGTCGAAACAAAAGTTAATAAAGTAGGCGAAGATGTTGTTTTAATAATCTTCATAGAAGAGAGGGTTATTTCAACCAATTTCAAGCAAGTAGCTGAATAAATGAATTGATCCAAAATCGTACGAAGATCGATCTGAGAGAGATGAGCTAGATGTACATTATCATCTTTAGTTCGATAACACCGCCCAATCGAATCCCAATAAAACAAACAGCTTGAAAACCCTTGAAGTATCTGCAACACATCTCTGATCTATACATAAATTATGACATCTTCAGTAAGAGGGTGTTTGCTTTAGTTTATTTACTAGGCTTATGACTTATCTAACTTTGGAAAAGTTCACAAGCTCGCATTTTTCAGCTTATGAGCTGATAAAGTTGAGTGTATGACCTTAAATAAGTCACAAACTTAATGTTAGTTGATACGCTCAACAGTAAATAAAAGGCCTACGAGCTTTTATCAAATTTACATGTGTTTGGCAACGAGATTTTTGGAGTGTGTAGGAGTGTTTAGCTTTTAACGTTTGAAATATAAAGCTTGTTTGGCAACAAGCATTTAGCTTTTGTTTAAACGGCCTATATGAAAACACTAAGGCTATGTTTGGAAAGAGTACCGGCAGCCTTAGGTTTGGAGTAGTTGTATTTTTTATAAAAGTGTTCAATAGCGTAGCTGTATTTGTAATTAGAAAAAATTACACGTTTGGTCCCTGTGGTATACCTCAAATGACAACTTTAGTCCCTAAGTCGTTTTTATTACACCACAGATACCTATTTTTGAAACCTTGCACTCATTTAGTCCCTATTTTGGATGGGCGTTAGTGCAGTCCGTTAAGTGTTTTGCGCTGTTAGTCCTTCGTTAATAAATTTTGCACCGTTAGTCCTTATTTTTTAAAATATAGTTTTCCCCAGTAGTCCCTCCGTTAAATAATAGTTATCGCCCGTTTTTTTATGTTTTTGTCCATTTTTATCGCTTTCGTTCGTTTTTATCCGTTTTCCCCATTTTTTTTCGTTTTTCGTCCGTTTTTTACGTTTTTATCCATTTTGATGTCTGTTTTATATTTTTCCGGCGGTTTTTCGTTTTATATGTTTTATGTTTTTTATAGTTTTCGTAGTTTTTCACGTTTTGCTCCGTTTTAGTCCTTGTTTTTATGTTTTACTTTGATTTTTTCGTTTTTGTCTGTTTTTATCCTTTTAGTTTAGATTCCGTTGTTTATTATTTTAAGCCATTTTTTAACTTTTTGTATGTTTTTCCGTTTTTGCCGTTTGTTTTCACGTTTTTGTCTGTTTTATCCCGGTTTTGTCACTCCGGGTTTTATTCCATTTTAGGTAGTTTTTACGATTTTGTGCATTTTTTATCCGTTTTAAGTCCGTTTTTTTCACGTTTTTATTTGCGTTTTTCGATTTTATGCGTTTTTATCCATTTTCGTTCGTTGTTTATTCGTTTTTGCCCATTCTTTTTACGTTTTTTTTCCCGTTTTTATCCGTTTTCGCCAAGTTTCTTACGTTTTTGTCCCCTTTTTTCCGTTTTCGCCCGTTGTTTTACGTTTTTGTCCTTTTTTGTTCGTTGTTTATCCATTTTCGACCGTTTTTTTACGTTTTTATCCGTTTTCGTCCATTTTTTTAAGTTTTCACCAATTTTTTTACGGATGAAAAACAAACGAAAATGGATAAAAACATAAAAACAACGGATGAAAACGGGCGAAAACGGAAAAACATGAATGAAAACGGATAAAAACGGACAAAAACATAATAAAACCGTAAACGATAAACAACGAACTAAACGCTTGATAAAAACGTAAAACAACGGCGGCGCCTTGACAAAAGGTAAAAAAAAGCGGACAAAACAAAACCCGTGAGAAAACGGAAAAAAAATGAACGAAAACGGTTAAAACAAACAAAAACGTAAAAACGGCGGCGAAAAGTAAAACGACAAAACGGATAAAAACAGACGCAAACGAAACACGGCAACGTAACGTAATAAAAATGGCAAAACGGATAAAACAGACAAAAACGTAAAACAACGCTAAACGGAAAAAGGTACAAAACGGATAAAATACTTGGCGCCGAATAAACAACTGAACGAGCGAATAAAAACAAACAAAAGCGTGAAAATATAACGGCGAAAACGTATAAAAGCGGATGAAAACGGATAAAACGTAAAAACGGTCGAAAAAGGATTAAAATGATCCAAAAACGTAAACGAAAACGGGGTAAACATATAAAAACAGCATCGGAAAGGGATAAAACGTAAAAAACGGAAGCGGATAAAACGAACGAAAACTAATAAAAAGGGACAAAAACGTAAAAAAACGGGCGATAACTATTATTAACGGAGGGACTAACTGGGAAAAACTATATTTTAAAAAATAAGGACTAACGGTGCAAAAATTATTAACGAAGGACTAACAGCGCAAAACACTTAACGGACTGCACTAACGCCCATCCAAAATAGGGACTAAATGAGTGCAAGGTTTCAAAAATAGGTATCTGTGGTGTAATAAAAACGACTTAGGGACTAAAGTTGTTATTTGAGGTATACCACAGGGACCAAACGTGTAATTTTTTCTTGTAATTATAAAGTGTAAAATGATGTAAAAGTTAAACTATAGTGAGAGAAGCATTTCAACCAACGTTTAAATAAAATGAAAAAGCTAAACGCTAATTGTCAACAATATTTGTAATTAGGGGGAATGGGAAGGGATCCGGTGAGAAGAAAAACTAAAATTAGAAGAATAAAAAGATTTTTAGCCACGCATTTCAAATAAGAAGAGTTTTTAAAGGGGGATGCATCTACATTTGTAAGTGCATTTCAAATGTGTGGTCATTGTTTCTTCTCACCCTTCTTATTTTAGTTTTTCTTCTCTTTGATGCTAACTCAAAAGGAATTGCATATATATTCCTCCAAAGATGAATAATTGCATACATATACATTACACACATACACATACACATACACATAACACCATACACTATACACCTTACACTATACATTATACACTATACATTATACATATACATATACATATACATATACATATACATATACATATACATATACATATACATATACATATACATATACATATACATATACATATACATATACGTATACATATATACATATGCATAAAACATATACATAAAACATATACATAAAACATATACATATACATATACATATGCATATACATATACATTATACATTATGCATTATATATATACATATACATATACATACACATATACATATACATATACATATACATATATATCCTTTGTACAAGTTTGTGACAACCGGTAATTTTCGAAATATATTTTTATACCACATCGTAAGTATTTTTGATTATTTACTAATTACGAGTATTTTTAGACTTGTTTGGTTTGGAAATGAGAGGTTATCTCGTGAGGCAAGTGGTTATCTCAGGGATATGTGAGAATTTAGCACACGCGTACTAGCACGAGTCTAGACCTAATATACGTTTATTAATCGATTTGTGACGTTTTATGCAAAGATAGTCGTGTAAATAGTCATTTTTATTGGAAAAATGATTTTAAAAATGTCTGCGCAAGTTTTGAAGTATCGAGAAAATTTTATCTAGCCTAAACGAGCCTCGAATGTCATTTCTACAAAAGATAGCTCAATTGGCGCGTTTGGACCCTGGACTTATATTTTCACCGACGCCCTAGAAGTTTGCTAAACTTGTCAAATCAATTTTATAGTTTGGACTATATAAAGAAAGTTATAACTCTTTTTCTTCATTTATCCAAACCCTAAACCTAGTTTCATCTCTCCCTCCTCCTCACATAACCGGCCGCCACCAGCCACCGTCACCACCACCACGCCGCACCTCCTCCACCATAAAAACCATCACTCCCACCTCCTTTGTATTGTTTTAAAGATGATTTGAAGGTTCGTTCGCGAGTTTTGTACACCATCCACCACCACCGCCTCATCTCTTTCTCTTTTCTCTTTTTGGTTAAGTATAAAAACGTGTTTTCTTTCAAAAATCAAATAACAACAACGATTCACACTTGGTGTGAATCGGTGCGTGATAAAAACAAAGGATAAATCGTTTTCGAGTTAAACACGAGTTGGAAATAAATTTTGGTATCATCTTTTTGTGTCTATTCCTTTTAAAACTTTGGGATCTATGTTTTTGGAAATTGTAAGCTCACGTACGAGCTTATACGCGAGCTTATGTTGGAGCTTATTCGAGTTTCGGTTTATATTTTTCATTTAAGTCTTGTTTGGGTTTCGTATGGATTTAATTTGGGCTGAGTTTTGGATTTGCGTTGATATCATTGATGGACTCCGTTTGCTTTGATTCGTACTCAGATTTGGATTTGTGGCCACGTCGAGTGTTAGTCGAGACTCAATGGTCTCTGTGTAACCTCGATCGCCTAAAGTGGAATTGATATATTGATTTGGACTATTAAATTGATATGTGGACTTGTTGACCCGACACATGTGACTAAAGTTATGATTGGTTTGATTTGGGTTCGGGATTTAAATTATTGACCTGAGGGATATAACAAATTGACCGAGACTCGAAAAGTGATAATAACTCGTAAGTTATGACTTTGTATTGACTCGAATTGGATGGAATAAAAGGAAATGATAAAAATGTCTATTTTAAAGTTATTAATAGATTTAAATTAGTATTAGAAATTGTTTAACCACGAGTTACTTTTATGAAGTAATACGGATAGGCTTTTGAATAAAGCGGAATACAAGAGAGTTATTGGTCTTTTTTTTAGACACTTGACCCGTAGATTATCATATTTGAACTTGTTAGATTATTTAATTGGTTGTTGATTGGTAGTCGGAATATTTTGGGATTTTTGCAACACCGAACTTGGAATATATACTTTGACTTGGACATTATGGACTTATTGGACTTGATACGAATATAGTACGTTAGACTTGTAATAAATTTAACGTATTCGATTCGTAACAAACATACAATATGGAAACAATGTCTAACGGATAATAACCTTTAATTTTATATTCACTTTCTATCAAATTGACTTGGGAAATCGAATTGCAATAAAGTATTTTGACTTGGAAACATTCGATAAACAAACGAGTCATGGCGAAATTTTGTGAAATTCCTATACTTAAACAATTTTTGAAAACTCTTTTAAGTCCAAGCTTGTTTTATTTATAAAGAGATTGTGTTTATATAAAAAATACTTGGGACATGGGAAAATACCAAATTTTACCAATCGACTTGCTTTATTTGGAGTGTGTCTTTGCCATCATTTATCGACTTCTTTTCGTTGTTCTTTTTCGACTCAAGTTCTCGTCAATACTGTAACACACCCAAAAATCGGGTTTAGTGGAAGCATATAAGTCATGGGTGCTTCTAATTGGTATCACAACACAAGTATAGAATAAAGGGTTTTTCTTAAGAAAACTCATTTATTCAATATAACACAAAGTTACAATCAAATTTTAATGCAGAAATACAGGACCATTATAAATAAGCGGTCCCTAAGTACAAATATGAGAGTCGTCTCTATGACCATGCCATGCCATTGCCCAAGCGCCTCCAAAAGTAGACTGTCGCCTCAATACCTGAAAATACATGCTAAAAGTGTCAGCACGAGGTTGGTGAGTTCATAGGTTTGCTAAAAGTGTCAACACAATGTCGCAAAAACAAAGTTTACCTTTAAGTAAAATTTTCTAGTGCAAATCATTTCTCATAAACAAGTCAAATTTAAATGAGGCATACCCTGCCTAATTCATAGTATCAAAATATTTATCCGTAAAAATAGCTCATAACCAACCACTTGGACCATATCAAAATCAAACACTACAACGAATATAGTGTCACGCAAGCTTAACTATTATGCAAGCTAAGTAATGAAACCAACGCTAGATAGCACGAGCCGTGACTATCTCTAAACGCACAAACAATCGACATGTTATACGTCCCCCACATGAGCCATGTTGGTTGGACGGGGTGGCCATTCCCAATAATTCTATTCATAACACTCGCACCATCCTGAGCCAGGATGTAACAATTCATAACAACGCTTAGGTTTCTAACCTTAACCTAGCATGTAATAGCTCACAAAAACATTTCCAAGTCCAATCAAAATAGTTTTCAAGCACTTGTGTCCACATAAAACGTTTTCAAACCAAATCTCACATTTCATCAAGCCTAGTAACAATCGTTTATTCAAATTGTTGGGAAATAAAAGAGCTTCACACTTAATACTGCTAGTATTGCTAGGTATAGCAGTTAGTACTGCTAGTTAAAGTTAGTACTGCTGTTTGTTTTGGAAAGACGTGTGAAGATTGTAACAGAATATACATGATATATTCTATGTAATTAGAAGATATACTTAGATAGTTTTCTTGTAAAAGACTCCTTATCCTATAAAAAGAGGTACTAGGTTATATCATTATATATAGAACTTAATAGATCAGTCGTGTAAAAAGCTTCAAGGTTGTATACCCTGATACTAGCTAAAGTATCCGTATTATTGTTTAATAATATTGAAGTGTTTTGATCATTACTTTGTCCATTAGGCATGACGGAGTGGGAGTCGGGTTGGGGGGCGAGTTCACGAACCCGCACGGCTACACCATTCCGTGTAGCTCGGGTAAGGGGGCGGGTTGGATTTGCGAGTTGGGAAGCCGAAGGTGAACGTTGCAAAAGTTTGAGCCGTTATCCAACGGCTATGTGACCCAAAAAAAAAATAAAAAAAAATTCACTCCTATTTAAACTATAATCTTGCACCTCAATTCTCAAAATAAAAACACACAACACAAATTACAACACACAATAATCTTTCAAAAACACCAAACTATGGATCCAAGGAGAGGTAAAAAAACTTTCACCTCGCGTCAAGGTCGGTCTCAACCATCCCCGAATCAACCAAAACAAACTCCGTTAGGATTTAGCCAATTTTATTCTCAACCATCCCCGAATCAATTTTATGTTCCACAACCCCAATCTCCACAATTTTTCCCATATAATATTGGTCCTCCTCAATTGAATCCACAACACTACAACATCACTGCTACAAGCGAGTTTTCCCCGTTCGAAAACCTTAGTCAAGACGTAGAGTACGTACCCGAAACACAACCACTACCAAACGAAGAAAAATGAAGAAGAAGCAAGTTGCATCCTCCTCGTCTATCTCAAGCGTTGCGGATGAAATCAACGCGTACACACAAAAGAAGACACAATATTTGGAAGAAAAACGCGAGATGGCGAAACAATTGTTGGCTACACAACTCGAGGGGGCGAAGTTCAAGAATACACAACGGGAGTTGAAGTTTTTTTTGGAGCCGCATGATCACATTCGCGATCCCGCTATGTTGGAATTAGTTCTTACCCAGAAACGTGAACTTGCGGCCAAACACGGATGGGCTTGCAATTTTTAAATTGTAGTTTCAAGTTATTTTAATTTCAACTTATGTAATGTTTTTTTTTAAGTTGTAGTTTCAATTTTTAAGTTGTAGTTTTTTAAAGTGTTATGTAATGTTTTTTATTTTTAATGAAATGATATGTTTTTATTATAAATATTGTATGTGATTTTATGTATTTAAAAAAAATAAAAAATTGAATTCGGGTACTAGGGTTCCACTCCCACTAGTTAGGGTAGTGTTAGGGTAGTATTGGGGTAGTTTTGAGTTGGAAGGTTTTTATTGGATAGAGGTGATGTGGCACCCTCAGGGTATTAGGGTATGAAACTTCCACTCCTCCCTCCCTTACATCTTTACCATTCTATTGGTTATTCTTCTAAGTGTTATCAAGTAGATTCCACATACTTGTTAGCATCAAGCTTTGTTTCATTCTCAATTGTTTTGGAATCATCCAAAGCAATATACTTATACAAGCTAAGTAAGATCCGAGGTTTGGGACTCACAAGTGGTATCAGAGCTTGTGTATCTGAAACTCAGAATTAGAAGAAGTTCATTCCAACAAAGAAGCAATGGAATATGAAAATAACCAATCACATGTTGCTGCAAAGATCCCCAAGGTGAAGCAGGGAGAATATGATGTATGGAGAATCAAGATTGAGCAGTATTTTCTAATCTTTGGATTACAATCTCTAGGAGATCATTAAGAATGGAAATTCTTTTATTGCAGTGCCCATTCCAGGCAAAGAAGAAGAACCCCCAACCATTCCAAAGCCTACATCTAGTGTTGAAAAGATCAGAAGAAAGAATGATCTGAAGGCAAAAAGCTTGCTGCTTATGTCTCTCCCTGATGAACTATTATTAACCTACTCCAAGCATCAGGATGCAAAGAAGCTGTATGAAGCCATTGAAGATGGTTTTGGTGGGCATGAAGCCACCAGAAAGACCCAGAAGACTCTGCTAAAATAGCAGTTTGAAAAATTCTGTGCAACCAGTGCAGAATCTCTTGATTCTGTATACAACAGGCTTCAAAAGATCGTTAGTAAGTTGGCCATTATGGGTGTGGATCTCTCTGTTGAAGATGTGAACTCTAGGTTCATGAGAAGTCTACCAAGTGAGTGGAATACACATGTAGTGGTCTGGACCAACAAGCCATACTTTGAAAAAAATGAAACTTATTGATATGTATAACAATTTTAAAATTGTTGAGCATCAAGTTAAGAAATCCCTTCCAACTGCTAGCTCAGAGTCACCAAATATAGCATTTTTGGCTCAACCAAGCACTAGCAGTACCAATGATGTCCTTAGAGTTAGTACTGCTAGTACAAATATTTGTACTGCTAGCACACAGGAGAATTATGCTATCCTAAGTAACGCCACTGTTAATGTTTTTCTAGCTAGTCAGCCAAATGGATCTCTGGTGATTCATGATGACTTGGAGCAGATACATGAGGATGACCTTGAAGAGATGGATATTAAGTGGTAGGTAGCACTACTGAGTTTGAGGGCAAAGAAGTTCCTCCAGAGGACTGGAAAGAATATCATCATCCACATTGATGACACTGCTGGCTTTGATAAGTCCAAAGTCGAATGTTACAACTGCAGGAAGTTGGGACACTTTGCTAGGGAATGCAGGAGCCCAAGGTCACAGGAAGGAAGAAACAGGAGTAGAAGAGCCAATGGAGAAGATTCATCTTCCAAGGCTATGGTAGCCATTGATGGAGTTGGGTATGACTGGAGCTACATGGTTCATGATGAAGCAGCTCCTCCCAACATAGCACTAATGGCATTTTCAGACTCTGAGGTATACAATGATAAATCTTGTACTAAAAATTGTCTGAATAACTATGAATCTTTAAAAACTCAGTATGATAAGTTAAGGATATAATTAAATCAATCTGAGTATGACTTAGCTAATCATAAGAGAGGATTAGCCTCTGTAGAAAAACAGTTAGATTACTATAGAGAAAATGAGGAAGCTTTGAATGAACAAGTTGCAGTTCTTAAGAGAGATATGTTATATAAAGATGCTGAAATATTTGTGGTTAAAACTGATCTAGATAAAATCAAGTTAGAAAAGGATAACATTCAAGCTCGTGTGGACAAATAAGCATATTCAAAAGATTGTTCACATACGATCATAGAGGCTGGTCTTCATAAACCAGGAAAGGGTTTAGGATACAATAGTGTTCCACCACCCACTTCAGGTTTATACAAACCTCCTAAATTTGAGCTTTCTAGCACATGAATAGAGGATTTTAAAGAACCTAAAATGCAGTATGGGCTTAAAAAGGTTGAAAAAGAAGTGACTGGTGAGGTTAAGGACACTTCTGATACCTCACAAGTCAAAACTTCTACAGATGGTGAAACTAAATCTGTTCCACATGTAGAGACTGTCCAACCTAAACAAAAGGAAAAACCATTTAGGAACACAGTCAGGTATGCTGAGATGTATAGGTCTAGAGAAGGATCATCCACTCCAAAGGGAAACCAAAGGAATTAGAATAGAAAAAAATCACAACACCTAGAAGATGAGTTTGTTAGGTACAATAAATCATGCTTTGTATGTGGAAGTCTTGAGCATCTGTAGAATAACTGCAAGTATCATGAAAGGGGTAGTATGTTTCATGGGAATAGTTTTGCTAGGGTGAATAACTTTAAATATTCTCATTCAACCTCTTTCACTCCAAGAGCAGTTCTTTTGAAAACTGGCCATAAAATTGTCAATACTGCTAGGCCAAATAGTACTGCTTATCTCCAACAAACTATTTTTGGTGCAAGACCCAAGAAATGTTTTACAAAACAAGCACCATCAACTGACCCAAGACCCATTAAAAGAAAAACAACATCAACCTTTCAAAGCTTTAATCAATAAGTTGATTTTTACAAAAGAAAGTTTAGTACTGCCAGACCCACAGTTTGTACTGGTAGGCCAAAACTTAATACTGTTAGACCAAAAAATAATACTGTTAGACCAAAAAATAATACTTTCAGGTCTAAAAGCAATGCTGTTTGGGGTAACAAGGGGAATGCTGTGAAGACCTCACAAGTTTGGGTTACAAAGACCACCAGATCCAAGCTAGTGATGGCTTGGGTCCCCAAAGGAAACTGATTTCCTTTCTTTTGTCAAGTTAGTCATACTTTGTACTGTCATAATGGAAATACTCTATTTTGTATTTCCTTGGTTTTAGACTAACATTTTCAGGTAAGGCACAACACTATGAATGGATTAAGATGTGTGAGACCTTGGCAGTTTTAGAAAATGGTGTGGTTGACTCCCCTTGAACGTTGTATACAACCACATGATAGAGATTTGCTATGCTGATGATTGTGAAGATGCCAAAGCGGTATGAGGCATCTGGATCTTCATTGAACATGAATTGATGATTACAGTTGGACAGTTTATTCTGATCTAACCCACTCTTTGCCATTTTGTCATGTTTCATGATAGTGTGTTACTCTAAAGAGATATGGCATTGAGAACAACGAGAAAAATTGAATCTAAAACTTCTGTGTTAAAGGCAACAACTGCCATGAGCTGAAAACCCTGTCAAGAAGGCTCTTTGAATGAGTCTATCTGTCACAGGCAGTACTAAGTACTGAAACTATTGGTCCTCACACAACCAGAGGTCATATGAGACCGGACTTTGATTAAGTGTCTTCTTTACACTTAATCCCTTATTAAAACTAAATGCAGTATTGTTTTGTAAGAAAATTAAGTTAATACTGCTTAGAAAAATGTTTTGGAAAAGTTTGTACTGCTAGGCAAAATATTTGTACTGTTAGCATACATTGGTATTGCTGGGTATTTGTTTAAGAACTGTTCAGGAAAAACTACTTTTTGAAAATAGCTGTTAAGATAATGTTATTTATCATTCTGAGAGGGTTTCTAACTTGGAAAGTTTTTACTTTCTATCTTTTAACAGATTACCTTTATTTTAAGTTTCCTAATAATTTGAGTCGGTTAATCTTGAAACCCTAAATCTTGTCTATAAATACTCAAATTGGTTCTCAAAATAGTACCATTCATTCAATATCGATCTAAACCCAGCAGTCAAAACATTCTTTTAACCCTAAAACCTAAATTCTCTTTAATGACGCCTCTTGAATTTGCAGCAAAACACAATCAGGTGGCATTCTTGGAGAAAACAAAGGAAGCATGCGACTTCCATGAGATAGTAGAATTTCTGAATCATACCCACATTAGGTATGCTCTTACAGTTCATCCAACTGTCTATGTTTCTCATATTAAGCAGTTTTGGCAGACTGTCACTGTCAATACGTTTAATGATGGAAACAAACAAATAAAAGCCAAAGTTGATGGCACTATCATCATTCTTACTGAAGCATCTCTGAGGAAGCATCTGCAACCAGGAGATGCCGATGGTATTAGTGATACGCCTAATACTGAAATCTTTCAACACTTAACCAGAATAGGGTATGACACATCCTCTAAAAACTTGTCTTTTTCTTAAAGGTTATTTTGCCCCACAATGGAGATTCTTGATCCATACTATTCTTCATTGTTTGAGTCCTAAGAAAATTTCATGGGAGCAGTTCAGTAGAAGTATTACTATTGCTCTCATATGCTTATTAACTAGTAGGACTTACAATTTTTCAAAGTTGATTTTTGATAGTATGGTGAAAAACGTGGAAAACCAGTTCAAAATTTTAATGTATCCGCGATTTATTCAAACAGTTTTGGAAACCAAACAAGTTAAACCAAGTTTCATGAAAACATTTACAAAACTCTTTGCCTCACACAAAAACTTTTTAGCAACATGAAGATGGCATCAAAGGGATTCAATAGACTTGTAGTACCGCTGTTTGTAAACATGTTACAAATTCAGGGTGAAGGATCAACAACCCCAGTTGACTCCCACCACACACCCAAAGCTATCACCATATAGGAGTAATAACAGACAAGACTTTGATGTTCCTCAGCACAAAGTTCCTACTAATACTAATGATGCAAATGAGGCTGTCTTTGACAGTATAGGAAGGGCTGCTCCTACTGACACAAGCTTAGAAGCTGGTCAGGTCAGGGGTAACATAAGTTAGACCCCTACTATGGCAATATCTAATGTGTCTGGTTCTCATGGACCAGATGCAGGTGATGGAAACCCCAGCCACATGGAAACCATGGGGGAAATGACTAGTGATCCACCTCTCCCACAAGTTAACACATCTGGAAGTGGTGAGGGCAGTCAAAAACTTATACAGGAATTAATGGCTACATGTACCAGACTGACAGACAAAGTGACTATTTTGGAGCAGGTTCTTAAGAATACTAGAACTTAACTTATTGGCAAAGTGAAGATGTTGCAGCTCAAGGTAAACTCATTCTGACCATTATTCTACTTAGGGCACTGACTCTGGTAATGACCCCTCTCTCCACATCCATAGCAAGTGATAATTGGCTGTGTTTGACACTAGTAGCAGGACCTCCTTTCCTACAGAATTTAGCCTGATGGCCCACCTTTTGACATATCATGCACTTAACAGTTCACGGTTCCGAGTGGTGCAACTTGTTGCGGTTGCAAAGAGGACGGGGTCCATCATAACCACATCTCTCAGTCGGGGCAGCCACATGTGACAACCGGTAATTTTCAAAATATATTTTTATACCACATCGTAAGTATTTTTGATTATTTAGTAATTAAGAGTATTTTTAGACTTGTTTGGTTTGGAAACGAGAGGTTATCTCGTGAGGCGAGTGGTTATCTCGGGGATATGTGAGAATTTAGCATACGCGTACAGGCACGAGTCTAGACCTAATATATGTTTATTAATCGATTCATGACGTTTTATGCAAAGATAGTCGTGTAAATAGTCATTTTTATTGGAAAAATGATTTTAAAAATTTATGCGCAAGTTTTGAAGTATGTGTGGAAAACTAGAAGGGGGGGTTGAATAGTCTTACCAATTTTAAGTTGATTTCAAAAACTTTAGATTCGATATTATGTGAAATCGTATGGATGTTGAGAACGTATAGATCTAATGATAATGCAAGAAAATAAATAAAGTTAAGGGATATAAATGACACAACCGATTTATAGTGGTTCGGCTACAAGGACACCTTCCTTGCCCTACTCCACTCCCCGAGTCACCTACTCGAGTTCAAGCACTATGTCAAAAAACTCCTTCACTTGGAGGAGAAGCCTTCACAACGTTGCTTACACTTTTTCCGGTACAAAGCTAAATACTGAGTCTGTAGCACGGTGGACCAAACCAACACAAATATTACACAACAAATATGTGAAATATCAAATACAAGATCTTCGCTACAGAAATCTTGCGGAGTGACAAATCAATCAAGGACCCCTTGCTTGGATGATTGTAGAATGCTCGTGATCTCGCCTTAGAGAAGGACCTATATGAGGATCACAAATAGAAAGAAAGAAGAACAACTCTCTAGATCAAGTGATCTATATGTTAGAAGAGAATGAGAGTGTATGAGAGATTTAGTAAGAAGAGGGGTGAGTTAGAATGAAGAAATAGCTCTCTATTTATAGGCAAAATTCTTCACTGTTCCCCGGATCCCACGGATCCCTTGCACTTGGGATCCCTCTAGTGTAAACCTAGGGATCCGTGGAACGCTCCTCTTTGCCCATGGGTATTTTGGTTATGGGTCTTGGGTTATGGGTTGGTCCATGGGTTTTCTTTAGATTCAATGTATCTAAGTATACATTGTATCTAGTCTTCTTGGGTATGGGTTAAGATCCATGGGTTATGGTCTATGGGTTATGGTTTTTACCCATCCTAATAAACTATTACAACAAATGCTTAATTACTACATTTTTGTATTTAAATGGCTATATGTAAATGCTTTACAAAAATAACATGTATCCTTATAATTATACTTAAGACAACATTATATTTGTTATCAACAAAACACAAAGAGATCGCAAAATATTAATAAACATTTTTACGGTTTATTTGTATTAACAATCTCCCCCTTTTTGTTGATGACAAAACATAATGTTATGATGAGTAAAACTTAAGAATAGATGTAAGTTTTGAAAGCCCCTAAGTTTTACTTTTTCTCCCCCTTTTTGTCGAAACAAAAAGTTAAACCTTGGAGGAAAAAGTAGTCCACGTATTTCTTACTCCCCCTTGACTGTAGCTCCCCCTTGCTTGGGGCGTCAAGTGAAGAAAAACAAAAAATCCTACAAGAAGAAAATTTAGTAACATGCTTAAATAATCTTGTGATTGTCGAGAATCAAGATTGGGAGCCAAGGTATGTAAACAAAGCCTTGTAATAAAACAACAAATTGTAGTGGTAGTTATGCCACTTACAAGCATATAAAAATAAGAACAAGACTTGTTCTTGAAAATGACTTCAAAAGAAAAATAATACTAATAGTAAAAAATAATAGTAGTGATTCCTTCCATGCATGCATAAGGTTATGGATGGAGGGTTTGATGAGTAATGGTATTGATGCGATCAAGGATGAGGTTGAGTATGAAACGCATTTCTTCCCTAACTTCTATTGCAATTTCCCTAGTGGATTGGCAATGTTCACAATGTAAATGATGTGGGTAATGAGTACGGAAGTTTTCCGGGTTGTTTTGATTTGAGTTATGCAGAAGTTGTGGTGGAAAAATAGGAAAATATGGATCAATATCCGGAATGTTTGTAAATGGTGGTGGAAAAGAACCTAGATGTTCTTGTAATGTGATGGGAGCTAATGGTGGTGATGTTTCAAGATCTTGAAATATAGTATTTGGAGATGTGGGGGGTGTTGAAAAGACTAATTCTTTTTCTTTAGGTTGGTTAGATCTTGTTAGAGTCTTAAGGAGTTCCAAAAGAGTTACTTTAGGTGGTGATGAAATTGGTGTAATTGTTGGTGATGAGGGAGGTGCTATAATGGAAGCATCTTGTGGTGAGTTATTTGTTGAGGATGAACCATTTGAGGTTGGTTTTGTTAAACAAAAAGATCGTATGCTAATCCGTGCGGATATCCTAGAGTTTGATTGTGGTATTTTGGATGGTGGTAGTACAAAGGTTTGGGTATCATGAGAATGATTGTTTGTACTAGGTGAATCATCTAATGGGTTTTTGGATGACATGGTGTGTTGTGTATGTGAGGATGAGATGGATTATGCAAGCATTTTGGGAGTTATATATATAGAGAAAAACAAAGCATTGTAATGAATGCTTGACCCAAAATGTGGATTAAAATCTAATGATTAGTTATGAATTCAAGGCATGTGATCATTAGAACACAAGCATTAAAGAGCATACTCCCAAGAATGAAACAAATGTGGATTTTTCATCCAAAGTGAAAAAATAGAATGTAAAAACAGCTTCTGTTTCACGGATCCCACGGATCCTTCCCTAGAGGGATCCGTCCAGCATGAAGGCTGGGATCCGTGGGTCTGGTGATTCAGGCAGCACAAAATTTTCCTTTTGGAAACATTTTTGCCTAGTGTGTGCCTATATGCAAACTATTTGGAGTTTTGGTTATCTCGACCCCTAAAAAGAAATAGAAAATAAACTAGAAGTATAAAACATCCTATTGAGATAACCCAAAAACACATATTTAGTACATGAGTACGTAATTTTGTGTTATCAATGCTCCTAATTCATTGTTGCTTAAATGAATGTAGCCTAAAACACATATTAGTTATGTGTCTCCTTTAGCATTCAAAAGACATGAGATGCAATGAAAACGGGTTTTTACTTTGTATTAATAATGAAAAAGCGATTTGTCCTAGATGTGAGAAATTGCTTTTGTGAAATTGATACGGGAAGGTATCATCCTTTTAGAAAACATTGTGAAAGTAGGTTTTCTTTGAAAATGTGTATATATAAAAAAATACGAAAGCTATAAGTGGAAAACTCATCTTGGGTTTTGAAAATTCCCGTATTGTTGGGTTTCATGATTTGATGATACAAAACAATAAAGAGTGAAACATCAAGGGCTTAAAGTGACAAGAAGGAAATCTACAAAAAGATGGAAGGACTTACTTGCAAAAGAAGATTTAATATTTAGTCCTTCGTAGTATCTTGTAAACCCTAATCCTCTAGTATATAAAGAGGACATGGGGTGTAGGTTTTATATATGTGTCTTCCATAATGTAGTTAAAGGTGTGTGTGTGTAACCTAGGGCGTGTAGTTTATTGTAAACGCCTAGGTTAGTTGTTTACCTCCAAGATCGAAGATGGCTTTGATCCTTGTTACATTTAGGTAATACGTATTATTCTGATCAAATAATATTTGGAGGAGATTGGGTGAAAGTAAAACCTTGTGTCAATAATAATGAAGTTTTGATTTATCCGCTGCGTGTACATGTTTATTATCTTTGTTATGTTTAATCCCTAGTGCTCTAAAACGATCCATGGAGTCTATCAAACTCCACAATAGGTTAGTGTTAGTTAGTGTTAGTTAACCTCTAAGATCAAGTCTTTGATCCTTGTTATAGTTTAGATAACACGTTATTAATAAAAATTAGAGGTGATGGTGAATGAAACCTTGTGTCAATAACAATTCTGTTTTGATTTATCCGCTGCGTATTGTCATTGTTATTGTTTAACCCTAAGGCTCAAAACGATCTCAAGGAGTCTAACAAACTCCACAATTGGTATCAGAGCTTGGGGAGCTCGTTACCTAGGGATTCACAAGGTTTCTTGGCGAAAAAGAAAGAAGAAAATCAAGTATACGCAAAATTCGCAAATTTTCTGCAACACTGTTTTAAAAACGCGACAACTTTTTCGTTAACTGTTGGATCGTGATGAAATTTTTGGTCGACGTTCTCGATATAATAATCTAACTTTTCACTGGAGGGATTGTCGATCTAAGCTCTCAATCAAAAGTTATTCAGTGTCTAAGTTGGCTGCAGAATGGTTTTTCAGAAATTAGATTTTTAGGGTTTTCATGCATATTCAACTTGTTGAATTTGTTTTACTTGTTCTAATTCTTGATGGAGGTTGTTTATACGTTGTGTGGTATCTTTAATTAGCAGATGAAAGAAGCTTTGATGGTGTTTTGATTGAAACCACTGTTAGTGTTTTCTCGAAACCACTGCTAGTGTTTTCTCGAAACCACTGCTAGTGTTTCTCGTAACCACTGCTAGTGTTTTCTCGAAACCACTGCTAGTGTTTTCTCGAAACCACTTCTAGTGTTTTCTTGAAACCACTTCTAGTATTTTTCTCGAAACCACTGCTAGTTTCTATTCGTATCCACTGCTATACTATTTTGATTCTACTACTCGAATGCTTGTTTGTACTGCTTATATTATTCGATATCAGATGACGAAGGATTTTTTATTCTCTTATGGTTTTGGACTTGAGGGGAAGTCAAGTGTAATAATAGTTTTGGTTTTTGGAGACACGCACACAAGAGATTGGTTCACACACACAAGGAGTTTGGTTTTTGGAAGTTGTTCTTAAAATATTTAAAAAGCTCGTTTTTGGATTTATTGGATTAGTTGATTACGAAGAAAGTTGATTATCACTAATTTGATGTTGTAGTTGAGTTTCACAGGTTTGTGTTCTTATCATATCTCAAAGTGGGTGTTACACTTTGGAGATAACTTGTTCGTGCTTAAAGGATGTTGACGAAGACTTGCAAAATCTAGTTTTCATAGGTCAAGGGGTGGATGGATGAAGACCTAGTTAACTATCACTTAAAGGAGTTACATTGTAGTGCTCAGTGTCTCATTGAAGATGAGGATTTTGTCAAGAGATTGCGGTCTACTTATATGGTGTTAGTATAAGTTTGGAGTCACGTTGATAGTACAAGATATAAGACACATGTTTGGGAAATTCTACTTCTTCATCAAATTCGTTATATTTGGTTTTCTTCACAAGTGATCATTACAAGGAGCTTACAGATTTGAAGAATCATTTAATGTTTATGCACCACTCAAGGGAAGTTTCTACTACTTACATTCTCTATTTGTTGATAACAAAAAGGGGAGGAGATGTTGGAGTGCGATGGCATGGATTAAGGGGAAGACAAAGGAAGACAAGAATGTTTAATTCATGGTGAGATTTAATTATCTCAACTTCTGCTACTTCGTCTAGGGAAGTTCGTACAAGAACTGTGTTTGTTTTGTCATCATCAAATAGGGGAAGATTGTTGGGTTTCATGATTTGATGATACAAAACAATAAAGAGTGAAACATCAAGGGCTTAAAGTGACAAGAAGGAAATCTACAAAAAGATGGAAGGACTTACTTGCAAAAGAAGATTTAATATTTAGTCCTTCGTAGTATCTTGTAAACCCTAATCCTCTAGTATATAAAAAGGACATGGGGTGTAGGTTTTATATACAGTCTTCCATAATGCAGTCATTAAAGGGGTGTGTGTGTGTGTGTAACCTAGGCGTATAGTCTTGTAAACGCCTAGGTTAGTTGTTTACCTCCAAGATCTAAGGTGTCTTAGATCCCTGTTACAGTTAGGTAACACGTATTATTCTGATCAAATAATATTTGGAGGAGATTGGGTGAAAGTAAAACCTTGTTCAATAACAAAGTATTCTTTTAATTATTCCGCTGTGCAACATTTATTATCTTTGTTATTGTTAATCCCTAGTGCTCTAAAACGATCCATGGAGTCTATCAAACTCCACACGTATTGTTTGTGAGTTTTGCATGAAATAGAGATCCTAGACTCAGAAAGAAGAAGGCTAGTGTTTACATACCTTGTAGAGTCAAATAAGTTACGACGTGTGTTCCATTAGACCAAGACCAAGACGAAGTAGGTTGAATTGTTCCCGCTTCAACGGTTTGGTGAGGACGTCGGCTATGTTATCTTCGGATGCTACCTTCTCAATAGAAATGTTCCCCTTTTGAACATTGTCTCTTAAGAAGTGGTGACGAATCTCTATATGCTTTGTGCGAGAATGCAATAGCGGATTCTTGCTTAAGTCGATGGCACCTTTGTTGTCACATAGGATGGCTATGTCGCTTAGATGAATGTCGTAGTCTACTAACGCTTGTTTCATCCATAGTGCTTGTTGGCATGCTTTGCCGGCGGAGACGTACTCGGCTTCGGTTGTTGATATTGCTAGTTCCGTTTGTTTCTTAGAAAACCAAGACGTTAAACAACATCCCATGAAAGTACACACCCCACTTGTACTTTTTCTATCAACGTAATCACCTGCATGGTCAGAATCTGCATATACAATTGTTTCTACTCCCGTGCCCTTAGGATACCATAATCCTAATTGTGTTGTACCCTTAATGTATCTAAATATTCTTTTTACGGCTTCTAGGTGTGATGTTTTGGGGTCTTCTTGAAACCTAGCACATAAGCAAACACTAAACATGATATCCGGCCTACTTGACGTGAGGTAGAGAAGACTACCTATCATGCCACGATATTTAGTATTATCTACGGATTCGCCGTCTTCATCTTTTGTGAGTTTGGTGTCGGATGACATTGGTGTCCTAATTGGTTTCGATTCTTCTAGACCAAATTTCTTTAACATCTCCTTTATGTATTTAGATTGATTGAAAAAGATACCATCTTCTACTTGTTTAATTTTTAGACCAAGAAAGAAACTAAGTTCTCCCATCATACTCATCTCGAACTCGTCATGCATGATTTTAGAGAAATCATCACACATGTCTTGACAAGTGGATCCGAATATAATATCATCTACATATATTTGCACTATGATTATATGTGACTCTCTTTTCTTAGTAAAAGTGTGTTGTCAACTAACCCCATGGTATAGTTGTGTTTAATTAAAATGACTTGAGTCTATCATACCAAGCTTTTGGAGCTTGTTTAAGACCATAAAGGGCTTTCTTTAATTTATATACATGTTTGGGTTTTTCAAAATCGATGAAGCCGGAGGTTGAGCTACATATACTTCTTCATTAATGAAACCATTTAGAAAAGCGCTTTTGACATCCATTTGATAAAGCTTTAGATCATTAGCACAAGCATACGCAAAAGTATTCTTATAGACTCTAATCTAGCCACGGGGCATAGGTCTCATCAAAGTCTATTCCTTCTTGTTGGTTATACCCTTGGGCAACGAGTCTAGCCTTGTTCCTAGACACTACTCCGTTTGCATCTAATTTGTTTTTATAAACCCATTTTGTTCCTATTATGGTTTGATTACTAGGTGGAGGGACAAGTGTCCAAACATCATTAGAAACAAATTGATTTAGTTCTTCTTGCATAGCCATTACCCAACTTTCATCTTTTATGGCTTCTTGTGTGTTCTTAGGTTCTATGGTTGAAACGAAACAAAACAAGCTACTTTGGTTTTGAACTTGAGACCTTAATGTTCGTTCGTTTAGCTTTCCTATGACCTTATCTACGGGGTGATCTTTGGACTCTTTAATGTTTATGATTTCACCATTTAGAGGTTCTTCTTCTTCATTTATCTTTTTCTTTATTACTATAGCTTCACTTTCTATAATCTCGTCATCGACAAGAGGTGGAGAGGGTTTGGGTGGACTTTCATCAAATTTTATGTTTAATGACTCTTCTACCTTCATTGTTTCTTTGTTTAATATGACGTAAGCTTTGCTATTTGGCGAGTAACCTAGAAAGATACCTTCGGTTGATTTAGGATCAAATTTTGTAAGGTAATCTTTAGTGTTAAGAATAAAACATTTGCTTCCAAAGACTCTAAAGTGATTTAACGTAGGCTTTTTGCCTCAGAGTAACTCATATGGAGTTTTTCCTAAGATTGGTCTAATTAAGACTCGATTGAGTATGTAAGTTGAAGTATCAACGGCATTACACCAAAATTTTTGAGGTATGGATTGTTCATTAAGCATGGTTCGACTCATTTCTTGAAGGGTTCTATTCTTTCTTTCTACTACCCTATTCGATTACGGAGTGCGTGGAGCCGAGAAGTTGTGAGTAATACCATTAGCGTCACAAAAGGCTCCAAATTGCACTTCATTATCGAATTCCCTACCATGATCCATCCTAATAGACACTATAGGACTTCCTAGTTGTCTTTGGATCTTTTTGCTTAATATTTCAAAATAATTAAAGGTTTCCGTTTTATTCATTAAAAATTTTGTCCATGTATACCTAGAGTAGTCATCTAGTATTACCAAAGTGTAGTAGTTGCCTCCATAACTTTGGATAGCGGATGGACCAAATAAATCCATATGTAATAATTCTAGACACCTAGTTGTAGACACCATGTTTTTAGCTTTATGACTTGAATGAGCTTGTTTTCCTACATTACAAGCATCACAAAAGTGATGTTCATATTTTAATTTAGGTAGATCTCTTACTAGATCTTTGGATGATAACGATTGAAGAAGTCGCATATTGGCGTGACCTAATCTTCGATGCCATAAGGTCGAAGTATCATCCATAGAGGTAAGACATAGTTTGTCTTTAGATTCATTACCGATTTTAATGACATAGACTCCATGTTTCCTAATTCCTCTTCCTATGGTTATGCCATTTTTAAGTATCTTACTACCGGTTTGGGTAAAAAGTACATTGCACTTTTTATCACATATTTGTCCTATACTTAAGAGGTTAAAGTTTAGGTTTTCTATGTGACACACATCGTTAATGGTTAGAGATTTGTTAGAAATCGTACCTTTACCGATGATTCTACTTTTGCTATTTCCAAACACCACATTACCTCCATTTACGGATTCATATGTGGAGAATAGATCCCTATTGCCGGTCATGTGCCTCGTGCACCCGCTATCCTTGACCCATTCATCGGGGTCTAGGTCGACCTTTAAGCACACCTAAAACAATAATAAACTCAAAAGTTTGGTCCCCATTTGTTCATGGGTCCATTAGTGTTAAACATTCCATTCATGTTAGACATGTATGGATAAGATGAGTATGCATTCCATGGAGCAAAGTTTTGAAAAGGGAAACCGTTTTGCATATTAAGGTTCCATCCCATTTGATGGTTACTTTTTGGATAAACGTTATTAGGTCTCCTAGATGAATTATGTTTTGAAAAAGATGGTGCTTTGTTTCTTGCAAAAGTAGGATTTTATTTTGGAGGTGGTTGTCTAGTGGTGACATGAGTTGGTTTCTTCCTATTAATGATAACGAGCTCAGTTCTAGATGAAGAAGCCACGTTATTACCACTAGTTGTTGCAACAGATCCACGGATCCCTGTCTGTACACTAACCGGTTCCCTTTTTAGGGGATCCGTGGGATCCGCCACAACAGTGGCTGGTTTCTCTAGTTCTTTAACAAATTTTGTTTCTTTTCTTTCACTAGTTGATGGATCAAGTTGTTGAATACCTAGACCCTTTTGGTTGTTACCGGTTTTAACACCATCGAGTATTGTATCTAAGGTGTTCGTACTCATTCTAGCAATTTTAGAATCTAAATGATCAACTAGTGTTTGAAGTTGAACAAAAAGTTCACATTCACCACTTGCTATTTTACCATTTTCTAAACGTTTTAGTTTTGCTTTTAATTCTATGACTTCTTTATCTAAACGTTGATTTTGACTCTTTAAAAGCTTGTTTTTGTTAATTAAATTTAAGCTAATGTTGCATAGTTTGTCATATTCATTATGCAATGAGTCGTCATCAAGTGATGAACTACTATAGTATTCATGACATACCTCGTCATTTGCCATGAGACAAATTTCTTCGACCTCCTCGTCGCTCATTCCCCAAGTGCCGCTCACGAACGCCTTTTGATCATCCCGTTTGGGACACTTACTAATAAAGTGGTTTGGGTCCCCACATTTAAAGAAAGTACGGTCATCTTTTGGTTTCTCTTCCTCTTTGCTTTTCCGAAAGCCTTTCTTATCGTCATACGGTTGTTTGACGTATCTTCCCTTTCTTCTAAAGAACTTTTTAAAGTCCCTTACCGCCATAGCGTACTCCTCGTCGTCACTACCCGAGGAGGAGTTTTCTTCATCGCTTGAAGCCTTTTTGGCTTTTAGGGCAAGAGATTTGTGTTTCTCTTTTACCTTTGAGGCTTCGGAGTCTTTAGCAAGAACAAGCTCGTAGACTTTTAGATTGCCTATGAGTTCATCGAGGGTGAGGGTTGTCAAATCTTTTGACTCTTCGATCGCCGTCACCTTAGATCTCCACTTCGATGGAAGTGCCCTTAGATATCTCCTAACATTGTTACGGCTAGAAAAAATTTCATCAAGTGCTTGTAAAGATGTAATAATAGTATTAAAGTTAGCAAATGAATGATCTATAGTTTCCTCATCCGATATTGAAAATTGTTCATATTGTTGAACAAATAAATCAATTTTATTATTTTTAACTTGTTCGTTGCCTTGATGAGTTACAACTAAAGAATTCCAAATTTCTTTAGAGGTTTTGAGCAAAGAGATTCTTTCGAATTCCTTTTTCGGTAAAGCATTATATAAAACCATTTTTGCTTCACTATTTTTAGAAAGCTTTTTCTTTAAATCATCATTTAGTTTATCATGAGGTATGTTAACTACATTCCCTTTATCATCTTTTGAGGTAACCTCAAAATCTCCTTCAACAATAATGTACCAAAGATCAATATCTTTAGATTTCACATATGTTTCGAATCTATTTTTCCAATATATAAAACCATTAGTTTCAAGTAGTGGTGGTCGTTGTATAGATTGCCCTTCCTTATAATTTTCAGAACCCATAGCGATCGAAAAGTTTTTAAAATACAATTTTACTCTAAAACTTTTATAAACTTAGCTCTGATACCAATTGTGGAAAACTAGAAGGGGGGGTTGAATAGTTTTACCATTTTTTAAGTTGATTTCAAAAACTTTAGATTTGATATTATGTGAAATCGTATGGATGTTGAGAACGTATAGATCTAATGATAATGCAAGCAAATAAATAAAGTTAAGGGATAGAAATGACACAACCGATTTATAGTGGTTCGGCTACAAGGACACCTTCCTTGCCCTACTCCACTCCCCGAGTCACATACTCGAGAGTTCAAGCACTATGTCAACAAACTCCTTCACTTGGCGGAGAAGCCTTCACAACGTTGCTTACACTTTTTCCTGTACAAAGCTAAATACCGAGTCCGTAGCACGGTGGACCAAACCAACACAACTATTACACAACAAATATGTGAAATATCAAATACAAGATCTTCGCTACAGAAATCTTGCGGAGTGACAAATCAATCAATGACCCCTTGCTTGGATGACTTGTAGAATGCTCGTGATCTCGCCTTAGAGAAGGACCTATATGAGGATCACAAATAGAAAGAAAGAAGAACAACTCTCTAGATCAAGTGATCTATATGTCAGAAGAGAATGAGAGTGTATGAGAGATTTAGTAAGAAGTGGGGTGAGTTAGAATGAAGAAATAGCTCTCTATTTATAGGCAAAATTCTACACTGTTCCCCGGATCCCACGGATCCCTTCCACTTGGGATCCGTCTAGTGTAAACCTAGGGATCCGTGGAACGCTCCTCTTTGCCCATGGGTATTTTGGTTATGGGTCATGGGTTATGGGTTGGTCCATGGGTTTTCTTTAGATTCAATGTATCTAAGTATACATTGTATCTAGTCTTCTTGGGTATGGGTTAAGATCCATGGGTTATGGTCCATGGGTTATGGTTTTTACCCGTCCTAATAACTATTACAACAAATGCTTAATTACTACATTTTTGTATTTAAATGGCTATATGTAAATGCTTTACAAAAATAATATGTATCCTTATAATTATACTTAAGACAACATTATATTTGTTATCAACAAAACACAAAGAGATCGCAAAATATTAATAAACATTTTTACGGTTTATTTGTATTAACAGTATGGAGAAAATTTTATCTAGCCTAAACGAGCCTCAAATGTCATTTCTACAAAAGATAGCTCAATTGGCGCGTTTGGTCCCTGGACTTATATTTTTACCGACGCCCATGAAGTTTGCTAAACTTGTCAAATCAATTTTATAGTTTGGAGTATATAAAGAAAGTTATAACTATTTTTCTTCATTTATCCAAACCCTAAACCTAGTTTCATCTCTCCCTCCTCCTCACATAACCGACCGCCTCCAGCCACCCTCACCACCACCACGCCGCACCTCCTGTACCATAAAAACCATCACTCCCACTTCCTTTGTATTATTTTAAAGATGATTTGAAGGTTCGTTCGCGAGTTTTGTACACTATCCACCACCACCGCCTCATCTCTTTTCTCTTTTTGGTTAAGTATAAAAACGTGTTTTCTTTCAAAAATCAAATAACAACAACGATTCACACTTGGTGTGAATCGATGTGTGATAAAAACAAAGGATAAATCGTTTTCGAGTTAAACATGAGTTGGAAATAAATTTTGGTATCATCTTTTGTGTCTATTCATTTTAAAACTTTCGGATCTATGTTTTTGGAAATTGTAAGCTCACGTACGAGCTTATAGGTGAACTTATGTTGGAGCTTATTATAGTTTCGGTTTATATTTTTCATTTAAGTCTTGTTTGGGTTTCGTATGGATTTAATTTGGGCTGAGTTTTGGATTTGCGTTGATATCATTGATGGACTCCGTTTACTTTGATTCGTACTCTGATTTGGATTTGTGGCCACGTCGAATGTTAGTCGAGACTCTATGGTCTCGGTGTAACCTCGATCGCCTAAGTGGACTTGATATATTGACTTGGACTATTAAATTGATATGTGGACTTTTTGACCCGGCACATGTGACTAAAGGTATGATTGGTTTGATTTGGGTTCGGGATTTAAATTATTGACCTGAGGGATATAACAAATTGACCGAGACAAGAAAAGTGATAATAAATCGTAAGTTATAACTTTGTATTGACTCGAATTGGATGGAATAAAAGGAAATGATAAAAATGTCTATTTTAAAGTTATTAATAGAGTTAAATTAGTATTAGAAATTGTTTAACCACGAGTTAATTTTATGAAGTAATACGGATAGACTTTTGAATAAAGCGGAATACAATAGAGTTATTGGGCTTTTCGAGACACGTGACCCGTAGATTATCATATTTGAACTTGTTAGATTATTTAATTGGTTGTTGATTGGTAGTCGGAATAATTTGGGATTTTTGCAACACCGAACTTGGAATATATGCTTTTTTTGGGTAAAAGGTCAAAGACCCAGTAAATATATTACTCAAAAACGTTTAAGAACAAAGGATATGGGTGAATCCTATCTCAGCCCGTTACATAGGCTGAAAGCTTACATAACAAGATACTCCCTGTTCTCTATACAAGAAAATAAACCACTTCTCAAAAGATAACAGTAGACTCCTATGGAAACAAAATTACTTCCAACCAAGGCCTTGGAGCTTGATACCGTACGTGTCATAATAAGCATCCTAATTCCCTGGAAGATCGTAGACCTAATCCACATAGTCATCATAATCATCTTCACGATCACGATCACCACCAAATAGGTTCATTGACTCATTAAAAGTGTTCACAACCTCCTCTTCATCACTATCGAAGTCAACAATCTCTCCCACCTTAGAGAATGGGTACCCTCTTAGTTGATGAAGTAGACGGAAAATCCTTTTTATTACCTGGATAATCAACCTTTTTAATAGGATTACCATCATCATCAACACGAGTAGCTTTCCCATCAATAAGAAGCTTTTCAAATTCCCCAAATTTCTCAACAATAGGGGTAGGACCAACCTCGTTAGCTTCCATTGAATCACTCACAAGCGGTTCTTGTGATACATTACCGGTCTTAAGAGACCCAACCTCCTTTGCTTCCATACTACTAGAATCCACTACATCAGTAGGAGTGCCACATTCATCAATATCGATCATATTAAGTGCAGCAAAAGGATTAGATGTAGCAATCTTCGTCCCACTCGTACTATCCACTTCAGTGGCTTGCTTATTTGTATTATCCACCTTGTTGGGTTCAGGAGGAGGCGCTTTAGGTTGATACCTAAACTTAGGACACACACCAGGTTTAGTAAAACCCCCTTACCTGGAACACTTTGACCACCATTCCTAGCCTTATTCTTGTTATTGACAGTTTGAAAACCATCATTAACACTCAGTTTAGGCTGAGTAGGAGGTGGAACATGTTAATACAAATAAACCGTAAAAACGTTTATTAATATTTTGCGATCTCTTTGTGTTTTGTTGATAACAAATATAATGTTATCTTAAGTTCAATTATAAGGATACATGTTATTTTTGTAAAGCATTTACATATAGCCATTTAAATACAAAAATGTTGTAATTAATTATTTGTTGTAATAGTTTATTAGGATGGGTAAAAACCACAACCCATGGACTAAAACCCATGGATCATAACCCATACCTAAGTTGGCTAGATACATGTATACTTAGATACATTGAATCTAAGGAAAAACCATGGACCAACCCATAACCCATGACCCATAACCAAAAAACCCATGGGCAAAGAGGAGCATCCCACGGATCCCTAGGATTACACTAGACGGATCCCAAGTAGGAGGGATCCGTGGGATCCGGGGAACAGTGACAGAAATTGCCTATAAATAGAGAGCCATTTCTTCATTCTAACTCACCCCTCTTCTTACTAAATCTCTCAAACACTCTCATTCTCTTCTAACATATAGATCACTTGATCTAGAGAGTTGTTCTTCTTTCTTTCTATTGTGATTCTCATATAGGTCCTTCTCTAAGGCGAGATCACGAGCATTCTACAAGTCATCCAAGCAAGGGGTCCTTGATTGATTTGTCACTCCAAGATTTCTGGCGAAGATCTTGTATTAGATATTTCACATATTTGTTGTGTAATAGTCGTGTTGGTTTGGTCCACCATGTTACGGACTCGGTATCTAGCTTTGTACCGGAAAAAGTGTAAGCAACGTTGTGAAGGCTTCTCATCCAAGTGAAGGAGTTTGTTGACATAGTGCTTGAACTCTCGAGTAGGTGACTCGGGGAGTGGAGTAGGGCAAGGAAGGTGTCCTTGTAGCCGAACCACTATACATCGGTTGTGTCATTTCTATCCCTTTGCTTTACTTTATTTACTTGCTTTATCATTAGATCTATACTTTCTCTACATCCATAAGATCTCACATATTAACGAATCTAAAGTTTTTGAAACTAACTTAAAATTGGCAAAACTATTCAACCCCCTTCTAGTTTTCCACAATTGGCATCAAGAGCTAAGTTTATAAAAGTTTTAAAGTAAAATTGTATTTTAAAAACTTTTAGATCACTATGGGTTCTGAAAATTATAAGGAAGGGCAATCTATGCAACGACCACCACTACTTGAAACTAATGGTTTTATATATTGGAAAAATATATTCGAAACATATGTGAAATCTAAAGATATTGATCTTTGGTACATTATTGTTGAAGGCGATTTTGAGGCTACCTCAAATGATGATAAAGGAAATTTAGTTAACATACCTCATGATAAACTAAATGATGAAATGAAAAAAAAGCTTTCTAAAATTAGTGAAGCTAAAATGGTTTTGTACAATGCTTTACCGAAAATGGAATTAGAAAGAATTTCTATGCTTAAAACCTCTAAAGAAATTTGGAATTCTTTAGTTGTAACTCATCAAGGCAACCAACAAGTTAAAAATAATAAAATTGATTTATTTGTTCAACAATATGAACAAGTTTCAATATCGGATGAGGAAACTATAGATCATTCATTTGCTAACTTTAATACTATTATTACATCTTTACAAGCACTTGATGAATCTTTTTCTAGCCGTAACCATGTTAGGAGATATCTAAGGGCACTTCCATCGAAGTGGAGATCCAAGGTGACGGCGATCGAAGAGTCAAAAGATTTGACAATCCTCACCCTTGATGAACTCATAGGCAACATAAAAGTCTACGAGCTTGTCCTTGCTAAAGACTTCGAAGCCTCAAAGGTGAAAGAGAAACACAAATCTCTTGCCCTTAAAGCCAAAAAGGCTTCAAGCGATGAAGAGACTCCTCTTCGGTAGTGAAGACGAGGAGTGCAGCTATGGCGGTAAGGGACTTTAAAAGTTCTTTAGAAGAAAGGGAAGATCGTCAAACAACGTATGACGATAAGAAAGGCTTTCGGAAAAGCTAAGAGGATGAGAAGCCAAAAGATGATCGTACTTGATTTAAATGTGGGGACCCAAACCACTTTATTAGTAAGTGTCCCAAACGGGATGATCAAAAGGCGTTAGTGAGCGGCATGTGGGGAATGAGCGACGAGGAGGACGAAGAAATTTTTCTCATGGCAAATGACGAGGTGTGCTTAAAGGTCGACCTAGACCCGGATGAATGGGTCAAGGATAGCGGGTGCACGAGGCACATGACCGGAAATAAAGATCTATTCTCCACATATGAATCCTTCAATGGAGGTAATGTGGTGTTTGAAAATAGCAAAAGTAGAATCATCGGTAAAGGTACGATTTCTAACAAATCTCTAACCATTAACGATGTGTGTCACATAGAAAACCTAAACTTTAACCTCTTAACTATAGGACAAATATGTGATAAAAAGTGCAATGTACTTTTTACTGAAACCGGTAGTAAGATATTAAAAAATGGCATAACCATAGGAAGAGGTATTAGGAAACATGGAGTCTATGTCATTAAAATTGGTAATGAACCTAAAGACAAACTTTGTCTTACCTCTATGGATGATACTTCGACCTTATGGCATCAAAGATTGGGTCATGCCAATATGCGACTTCTTCAATCGCTATCATCCAAAGATCTAGTAAGAGATCTACCTAAGTTAAAATATGAACATCACTTTTGTGATGCTTGTAATGTAGGAAAACAAGTTCATTCTAGTCATAAAGCTAAAAACATGATGTCTACAACTAAGTGTCTAGAGTTACTACATATGGATTTATTTGGTCCATCCGCTATCCAAAGTTATGGAGGCAACTACTACACTTTGGTCATAGTGGATGATTATTCTATGTATACATGGACAAAATTCTTAAAGAACAAAACGGAAACCTTTAATTATTTTGAAATATTAAGCAAAAAGATCCAAAGACAACTAGGAAGTCCTATAGTGTCTATTAGGACGGATAATGGTAGGGAATTCGATAATGAAGTGCAATTTGGAGCCTTTTGTGACGCTAATGGTATTACTCACAACTTCTCGGCTCCACGCACTCCATAATCGAATGGGGTAGTAGAAAGAATGAATAGAACCCTACAAGAAATGAGTCGAACCATGCTTAATGAACAATCCATACCTCAAAAGTTTTGGTGTAATGTCGTTGATACTTCAACGTACATACTCAATCGAGTCTTAATTAGACGTATCTTAGGTAAAACTCCATATTAGTTACTCCGAGGCAAAAAGCCTACGTTAAATCACTTTAGAGTCTTTGGAAGTGAATGTTTTATTCTTAACACTAAAGATTACCTTACAAAATTTGATCCTAAATCAACCGAAGGTATCTTTCTTGGTTACTCTCCAAATAGTAAAGCTTACGTCATATTAAACAAAGAAACAATGAAGGTAGAAGAGTCATTAAATATAAAATTTGATGAAAGTCCACCCAAACCCTCTCCACCTCTTGTCGATGACGAGATTGTAGAAAGTGAAGCTAAAGTAATAAAGAAAAAGATAAATGTAGAAGAAGAACCTTTAAATGATGAAGTCATAAACATTAAAGAGTCCAAAGATCACCTCGTAGATAAGGTAATAGGAAAGCTAAACGAACAAACATTAAGGTCTCAAGTTCAAAACCAAAGTAGCTTGTTTTGTTTCGTTTCAACCATAGAACCTAAGAATACACAAGAAGCCATAAAAGATGAGAGTTGGGTAATGGCTATGCAAGAAGAATTAAATCAATTTGTTTTTAATGATGTTTGGACACTTGTCCCTCCACCTAGTAATCAAACCATAATAGGAACCAAATGGGTTTATAAAAACAAATTAGATGCAAACGGAGTAGTGTCTAGGAACAAAGCTAGACTCGTTGCCCAAGGGTATAGCCAACAAGAAGGAATAGACTTTGATGAGACCTATGCCCCCGTGGCTAGATTAGAGTCTATAAGAATACTTTTGCGTATTGTTGGATCGATATACTTTAATCAAACTATTTTAACTAGCTTGTTAAGGTTTAATAACCTCGGATAAATCCTAAGTTATTAACAAAGAAACACTGAGTAATCTTTATTAAGTACGCGGAATTTACTTAACAAAGCTAAGAAGAATAACCTTTTATTATAAATTCTAAATCTGCTTATTATGCAGATACTCTAATACAACTCTAAGATAATCGAACTTTTCTCTAAAACTCTAATTCTAAAATCGTAAGTCATATCTCTAATGCCAATCTAGGAGTCCTTTTATTGGCTCAAGGATATCCTAGTCGGTTTACAATTGATAACCTTGTATGACAAGTAATCTAAACATAGAATACAATTCTTTCCATAAACGAATATAACAGTTCTTTTGTTCTTGCGATTACTTTGACTTCATATTGCGATACTTTGACTTTGTCTTTAACATTACTTTGAGTCTTTAACTTCTTCGATTACTGCAACTTACAGTACTTTGATATCTTCAGTACTTTGATATCTTGAGCACTTTCATATCCCAACAATCCTCCCTAACTTGAATTCTACTTGCTTGACTTCAAGTTCCTTTGTGAATATATCTTTACCAGCTTCATCTTTTAAAGACGGATTGTTTCTTAGTCTTTAAACTTTTATCTCTGTAACATCTGTTCTTGTCAAAGTATCTCTTAGAATTGTTCTCTTTACAAAGACATCCAGCAAGCTCCATCTTTTCAAAGAACACGACAACATATGACAATTTGTACATTTAGTTTAAGTTGCATACTATTCTCATCACTTTCAAGTGAATCATTGAAAAATTAATGGATTTAGAACTCTTTACCAAAGCCATTATCTCCGGAGTAGCCAAATGTTTTGGTGTGTAAGACCATGGTACATTGATAACCATATGATTTTTAGCAAACCACCAGCTATCAAAAGATTTGTTTTGTCTTTACCAAAATTTGTACCCTTCGGACTAGTTAGTTCTTCTATTTAATGGTGAACTAATTACCAATAATGTTTTCCACACCTTTACCACAAGCCTTTTTCTTGTGGGCTAGCCAACTCTTCACATTACTGATATGGTGAGTTGAATACCATCCAACTTATTAGCAAGTTGTTAACTAAAAACGGATTTGATATATCTTTACCAGAGCCGTTTGCTCATGGATTAGTCAATCCTTTTGTTACCATGGTGGATTGATAACCTATTGATATTATCATCACAAAAACCATTTATTAAACCTTTATTTCAAAATATTTATTACTTAGCAACAAGGTTTCTTCTAAAATTTATTTAACTGGTTTAGTTCAACAAACAGTACTTTGATGAAAGTCTTATCGATCAAGATACTTTGAATAAAAGTACGATATATCAAAAGTATTTATTCAAATAAAATTCATACCAGTTATTGATCATCCTCAGCAATGGTAGTCCGGTTTATAAACAAGTTGATAACCATGCAAGCAGTTTCATTATCCTCTTCTACTTCCAATCCATGCTCTAGCATTCTTCTCATGAGCTCAACTGTGAGAGGATATCTTCTTTCTGCAAACATGTGTATCATTGTTCCATTTTCTAATTCCAAAACATGAACTCCAGATTCTTCAAAGAATCTCCAAAGAACTATTTCCCAGCTTTCTTGATTCTTCCAGGATATCATCGGTCTCTCTTCATCAGTTTCCCATATAGTTATGAGATCACCATGTAAAATCAAACCAATCCCTTCCAATGGATTATTTTCAAAGTAAGCCTTCACAACATGATATAAGTAGAATAGGTCTACTCTATCTATAATATGCAATAAATCCCATAGCCTTTTGAAAACTTTGAAGCTTTCATCTTCTTTATGAAAAATCATGTATTCTTCATTCTTGGATTTCACAACTTTAAAAACACTTATCTTTGATCTATTCATCTTCATGTCATTATCTTTTTTTGAATAATCAAAATCTACCATTCTGAGATAATTCTTCAATTCATCACTAGTCTCAGATCTTAATTCTACCTTTTCTTTCTTTGAAAACTGAACATATGTAACTTCAGTTTTTCTTTTTCTCTTTAAACTCTTCTTCCTTTGGAGTTTTAGTCCAGGTAGCTTCTTTTCTAAAATCTTTGATGCCTGCAACATTCTTCTTATAATCCTCCTAGCAAAGATCATATAATCTTTTCATCTCAAGATAATTAAACTTACGTAATCCTTTATATCCTTGACTTTTCAGATAAGCCATCATAACATTCCTGTCCTTAGCTAAATTAGGTCTTCTTGGCATAAATCTAACGGTGTAGGGGCGTAAAGGTTCATTAGTTTTCAGCATCTAATTCATCTTGCACCTTTTGAGTGCTTCTCTATTGAGCTTCTTGAGCTTCATGTTCTTTTCTATCTTGAGCATCTAACTCTTCTTGAACTTTTCTAGCTGCAGCTTCATTCCTAGCAACTTCAATTGCTCTAAGTTAATTAAAGTGAGTTTCTTTCTCTTTGTTTCAACCAGAATACCTTTCCCTTTGTCTTTAGGATCAATGGCTGGTTGAGAAGCTCTTGGTTGTTCTTCTTGTACATCTCTAATAGTAACCCCTCCTCTTGGTTGTGATAAATCTAATATTGTAGCAATTACTTCATCATCACTAGAAGAATGAATAGGTATGAATGTGGATTCCTCCTCTTCTTCTATAACAAATGTAGAAGGACCACCTTCTTCTTCAAAATTCAATACCCTTGGAGTTATTACTTCTTGCCTAGATGTATCATGAAAATCAGTACTTTGATGTTCAAGTTACCTTGAACATCGTTACCTTAACATCATACCTTGATGTTCAAGTACTTTGAATATCAATACTTTGAACTTGCACTTCCTCAGAATCTGAAATAATCTTTTCTGCAGTACTTACAAATTCTTTCTTCTTTGCAGCATCTTCTTTCAAATTTTCTTTTCTAAATTCCTCCCCAAGTTGTGAAGATGATTTAAAACCTTCTTTAGTTTTAATTCCTTACGAATCACGAGGAATAGTATGATCATCACCTTGAAGATGTGAATGTTCGGTAAACAGAACAGAATGTTGTGGAGATGGAGTAGGTGTTCTTTCAATCTGCTTGAACCTCGGGCTTGGAGAAAAGTACCCTGTAAAGATCACGTACCTTCAATAGAAGCGGTACTTCAGATCAGATTACCTTGTGAGGCGCACTTTGTGAAGCAATACCATGTACAGAATCAGGGAGCTTCACTTTCGTCATCCTCTTACTTCATGACGTACAGCGTGAACAACTTCCATCATTGGAGAAGTTAATGGAATATCTCCACCTCTGAACAAAGCACTTCGCCTAGCCATAAATGTAAAGATTTTGGCTTGTTGCACAATAACAGGTAACAGCGGCGGTTTTGGAACATCACCAATTGCTTGTTTAAGAAAACACTACAAACCTTGGGTACAGTAGCCATTTTGACCCAGAGGATATATGTGATAGCATCCCATCCAAAATAAGCTTTGAAAAATTAAACACTCAGTCAGTAGCTAGTCCAACCACTGCAGATGCTATATTAGAAAAGCTCCCAAGAAGTACTTTAGAACTTATGCAATGAAGCCATGAATCAAGAACTTCCATTGAGGACAGAATAATGCTTTCTTGAATGTTTGTTCTGCTAAAGATCCTTCATAACCAAGATTCCTAAAAGTATCCCAAATCAGTTGCTTGTCAAATCGAATAGCCCCATCTTCATCTCCAAATAATAAATCTTCTCGAATAGAGGCTTCGGTAATCTTGATAGTCCGTCCAGCAACTGTAGATCTAATATAATATTCATCCTCCTCCATGTTATCTCTAGCATTAGCCCAAAATTCTTGAATCCATGGTTCAATAACATCCAGTTCAACCAAAAGAGCATAACTAATAGGCGACCCAGTAAGATAATCAACAATATCATAAAAAGCCATATTAGCCTCAGTCTTGTCCAAATTAGCCACCATATTGTGCTTTGAAACAGCTTAAGCGATTAGCCATTGTTGAATAAGTGAGCACAATAATGAATTTATCGATGAATAAAGAGATGGTGATTGGGAGATAAGTATGGAAAAGATGTAAGGTAATAATATGAGAGGAAAATTCGGAAAGTAGTTATTTATAGGTAGGATTTGAAAAATCACAGCCTATAATAACAAAGTTACAGTTATTATCAATTACCCATCAATATTACCGTTGGAACAGTACTTTAATACAACAAACAGTACTTTCCACATAAGCGACTTTCCCAAGCACTTTCCAAGCAGTACTTTCAGGAAAAAGCGATACTTTGCCAAAATTGCTTCATATAAACTAAGTATCAACACGCATCCTCCCCTTAAGCAATACACAGGACTATACTAACACCCTATAGTCCTCCCCTCAAACATAGCTTAGTAGCTAAATATACTCCAAAACACGAAACTCCTTGTCTCTGTCATGCTCACGAACAACCACTATCAAAAATGATCTTTAAGCTCCTCTTCCGGTTGCTTTTGTCTAATAAGATGAAAAAAATTAGTGGCTTTGAGGAACCCAAGCCATTACTGACTTGTGTTCCCCTTGTGGAGTGACATACTCACATTCTTTGAGTACATAATCTCCACTGTTTTCTAAAGTGAAAGATCTTTATTTTTATTGTGTTGATGATTCGGGTGGTCTTGGATGATCAAAATACATGTTTGCCATAGTTAGAGAGTTAGTAGAGAGAGAGGGTGTTCTTGCTAGAGGTTTACACAAATGAAAGATTAGATTAAAATGAGAAGAAGCACCACCCCTTCCATGGATGGAAGGGGTATTTATAGTTACATGAAATACGACCTCCTATTGGCCTGGATCGGTATCAGTGGGTAAAGACCCGTCCTTCCTCCACGGTGTTGCACTAAACTATTCTACGCTACAAACTAATAAATAAACTACTAAATAACGAAACTAACGACAAGTCTACGAGCTAACTTAAGCTAGATAACATTTGGGGTGACCGACTCTTCACTAAGGAATTTTCTAATTCCTAACAATCTCCCCCTAAGGGAGGTCACCCCATGTTTTACATTTTGAATCCTAGCATTCTATTCTTGACTTTGTTCTTGAGCTCGTAGACTTCAATTCTTCAAATCCGCAATCTTTGTGCTTTTGTAGTGCAACTTCAAAGTCCGTGTGCTTTGTACTTTCAGTGGAGGTCATTGAACAGATCCACATCTTTGATGATCTTTGAGCTTTCATTGAGATCATCGACCACGATAAATCTCTGGATCACCTTTTATTGTGTTGCCAACATGTGAAGTTGTGACTTTTGGACCGACATGCTCACACTTTTGAATCATGACATCTTTCCATCAGTAGCGGAAGCCTTCGGTTCATGATATTTGCGGCAGCAAAGCGAGAAGCATAGTATAAATATATCAGAACCAGGTTATGTAGATATGCACCAGTCATGATTTCTTCAAATTAAGTGTGGATGCTGTGAGCATGCGGCTTTGGAATGACTCCTCAATTCGATCACCGGTGCAACCGTCCAAATCTACCTGCAAACAACAGTTAGCAATAAAACACACGAAAGTGTCTTTGATCACTTTCGTTGAATTGAGGTACACGGCCACGGTTCCTCGTTGATCATACAAATCTTGTGATCGAGGTAGGATTCCTAAGAATCTCCTTGACAGGGTTTCGCAGATGCTCTAGCTGTTCTCAAACCGGAACGTCTCAAAGAAGACAACACGGAGTGAGTGAACCACAAATTAAGATTCACTGATTGATGAAAAATGATTTGAAAAACAATCGCGTATTTCTTGAAGAAAGAGTTTTACAATACGACGAAGGTTTTATGAAAAAGATCAATTTTCAATCAAAAATACTTTTGTATTTGAAAAGAGTACACATTCGACGTGCTAGAGAAAAGAAGAATTTTGCACATCGAACGGTTTTTCCAAAAGTATTTTTCAATCAGAGATACTTTTGAATTTGAAAACATAAGTACACATTCGACGTGCTAGAGAAAAGAAAAGATTTACACATCGAACGGTTTTTCCAAAAGCATCCGTCAATCCATTTCCTGGACCAAGGTTGATTCACGAGTGAAAGCCCCATCGTTCTATCCAGTTGTCACATGGTTGATCTATTGGATAGATCTCACATGCCACCTACCAGAGCTTGTTTGATGTTGGCTCCATAAGGCTTTCCATCTTCATTGTGAATATGTATGCATATCACTCAGATGTTCTGGCAATACCACAAGGATAATGTGTAGGACTCTAAATATATACTTACTTTCCACATTGTGTGAAACAACAAGTCTTCATAAATTTTGTGTCCTAATGAGATATTGTGGATGATCTCTTGGCTCTAGACTCAATCGTGCACATTTGGTTCCTGTGTCGGAGACTAGGGAGAGGGTCTCCTTCTTCAATATCAACAATCTCTAAGAGAAAGTCGATAGATAATGTCGGTTCCCCGTGAGAATGAAGCAAGCCCTTTTAAGAGGAACTTGAGTGGCTTGGGAAGTTTAGTGCAGTTCGTCACTGGGTCCATGACGTCTTGTCTTCAATACTAGTGTTACCTTAGTAACAACCAGTAGCATATGTATTGAACCCGGTTTACGCCTAAGGTTGAATTATAGGAGGGCTATTTCTTTTCACCCTTTTCATATTCATTTCTTTTTCATTCTTCAACCCCTTCAAGTGCTTACCGAGACTTCATAACTAGAACTTTGTTGGGTTTATTCGAGTACTAGCTCTGTCTCAGTCCGTACTCTTCCCATTTCTCATTTTTCTCCTTTTTTCAATATTCCTAAGGACTCTACACTATCTAGTGGATTGTCCACTGGAAGATCCCTCCGGTTCTGGCGGATCGTGGGAAATAATACCTAACCTCACCATCCTTATAACTCCATACATAAAGTAAAATGGTCGGTCTTTTGGTACAGTTCATTCTTCCTTGAAACCAATTGAAAAATCATTTGGAAAAACAATCAAGGTACTTGTGATACGAGATCAAAGCATTTTGTACCTTAATAGTTTTGATCATTTAGAAAACCTCCCCATCAACATGTGCATATGATTTAGAAATTTTTTATCACATGGAGGCAAGAGGACTTTGAAATATTTTCTTTGATCACAATTTTCATACGAAAAAGCCATTTGATTTTCTTGGTAAAAATTCTCCCCCTCAATATGTGCATAGAATATTTGAAATCATTTTATCATATAGAGGCAAGAGTTCTTTTGAAGCACATCCACAATCACAAGCGCCATTAAGAAACCATTTTAAAACTCAATCAAGGCACTTTATAAATCACTTTAAAAAGCTTTCGTACCTCGATATTTTGTTTGCTCCCCCTCAATATGTGCTTCAAGATTCGAAAGCGTTTAGCACATATGAGAGAGCAGCCTGCACAATTAAATCAACACGATCACCTTTTATCAAATTTCATTATTAAATCACAAATTCTCCCCCGATCAAAAATATCAAACCCTTTGAGATTTTGGATCCCAAGTGATTTAATACGGTTTAGAAAACATGGGAGAATATGTGGCCTGGTTTAAATACTCATCATGTTTATGGATAAATCCTCCTCCTCAACATGTGCATTGTGTATGAAATCGTTTGGCACATGGAGGCAGGAGTGCCTTTGAAGGACTAAAACCAATTCTATTTAAACAGATAAGAGATTTAACTCACGATCTCTCCCTTGATCAAAAATTTCAAACCAATTAGGGTTTTGAATCCCGATTGATTTAAATCATTTAGAAAATTTTAGGGGAAAGACGTGGCAAGATTTAATTCAGAAAGATGACAGATAAGGACCATTTTAAGACATTAAAGATTGTTAGTGTCAGGTATGATAGTTTTTAAGAGATCTTTTAAGTAAAACAAAACAATTTCACAATCAAACAAGAATAGAAAAAATTTCATTTTGAAAGACCTTGATTCAAAAGAAAAATCATACCATGACATAACATTAAATCTTTAGATCACCACATAATTTCGTACAAACGGACTCTTTTGAAGATATATTGTTTGAAAATATTTTAAATTAAATCACTCTCCCCCTCAATCGATGACCGAAGTCGATAATTGAGTGACTTAAATTTTGATAAAATGAAGTCCGGTGATTTTCAAAATTTAGTCCAATATATTTTCAAAACAATATTTTCCATTTTCAAAACAATTTACTCAATTTTTTTCAAAATCGTTTAAAAATGGTATCCTGCACAAAGATACGTTAGGTGGTTGAGCCGCTTTTGTTGTTGTTGCTGTAAGGCTTGGAAGAAAAACCGTCTGCTAATGTAGTGAGACTTCTTACGTTGCATTTTAATGCCAACTGAGGTCAAATTAAGCTCCGTTTTTTCAGTCACTTAGAAGAAAACCATCTGCTGATGCAGTGAGACCTCTTACGTTGCATTTATGCCAACTTTCCATTGAAGTCAAATTAAGCTCCGTTTCTTCATTTGTCAACCCAAGATATAGTTACCCTTTCCTTTCGGCATCCAATCATCTTCAATTGTGGGATCCGGATCGGGAACATTCTTATATACCAATATACCTGCATACGTTAGTGAACACACATACAGATATATGGTGGTCGACATCACCCAAACAACAATCGACTAATAAAAGTCAATGCAACATATCAATCAGATCATATAAATATATGGGAATAATGTGTTTATCAAACTCTAATCATCTAATCCTAACAATCATATCCTAGGCACCTAGTCCTTCAACGTAGGTTAACTTCATTTTCAATTAAGCATACATGATAATTAGATAATCTCGTTAGATGATATAGATTTGAAAACATTCTCCCCCTCAATCAATGACTCATTTTCTAAAAAGTTTAAAAGCGCTGAAGTCATTGATTGAGTTTTCAATTATTACGAAAACTCTGAAACTGATTGATTTGTAAGCAACTCATTTTCCACCATTTTGTAAAACACCAAATATTTTTCCGAAGAATTTTAGAAGGAAAAACATTTGTGTAGGAACAGCAGTCCTTCGACATACTTTCCTTTTTTTGTTTTAGGATAAGTGCACGAAATATTTTGAAAATTGGTTTAGCGCAGCACTTTCCTTTTCTTGAAGAGCGGGTTGCTATCTGAAATAACAGCAAACCATAGTTTTAAGCACGGGTCACAGTCTGAAATAACTGCAAGCCATGGTTTAAGCACGGTTTACAGTCTGAAATAAATGTAAGCCATTTTTTGAGACATATTTTGGAAAATAATATTTACACCTCCTACTCGAACTTCATCTATGGTCCCGTGCCATTATTGAATGACATTTCTAAGACCGCAGATATTATCGATACCAGAAGACATGTCTAGAGAAAACATATTTTTGGTATTTTTGAAATTTTCTGATTTTTATGGATTTTTGAAGGTTTTATATTTTTCTATTTTCTTTTTGTTGGTTTTATATTTTTGTATTTTGTTTTCTGATAAATATATACAAAGATAGAGTAGATGATATAGTATAAGAAGATGATGATACGAGTACCGAGATAAGGATATCAAGCAGCACGTCGTAGAAGATAGAATTCGTCATCTCTTAAACTTCCACCACCAAAGCTTCGAGGCTCCAGAATAGAAGATAGAACATGAGCCTTTGAGAAAGAGAGACTTTGGCAGCTTCCCCCGAACCCGAAAATCCTTATGTTGAGCAGATTTGAAGCTCTATTTCAAGCTTGCTTTAGGCAGGTGCACAAAGAAGCACACCATTATCATTGATCCAGCTGCTCCTTTTAAGAATAATCACCGTGATTCTTCGTTCGAGGTTATATCATCAATAGAACACCAGCAACGTTTCATGCCACACTTAAATAATCTTCTCAAATTTCTTTTCCACTGAAGTCTGAAGCAATCCATTCCAAAAGGTGTCAAGAGACCACTTCCCCCGAGTAGTTGAATTGATGCACGGTCAATCTCTTAGACTAGAGCTCACGAACCGAATACACATATAACCAAAGACAAAGAAACTTATACCATCGAAGTAGCAGATTAAGTCCAATAGCCAAGAATAACCCCGATGTATACTTTTTTCTCCCCCTGAAGAAAGTGTATGAAGCTCAAGAACCCGAAGTACCCGAATGCCCAAAGAGAATAACCGATAACATTGAAGAAGCGAGGCGAATCACTGATTATCTCTGCGGGTGACAATCTCTGCGAATGTCAACACCGGAATAAGTGATTATATCTCTGAATCACAGATTAAGCCCTCAGGTAAAACAACTGAGCATCCTCAATGTACACAATCTCTATCCCTTGATGATTGTGATAAGATCAAAATCATCACACACTTGTGTACCTCTTTCATCTTCAGAAACTAACTCTTCCATCTCTTCCCCACGTCGTTGGAATAATAACACAAAAGCCTTCATGAGTAAAACCTTGAGTTTCTCTGCGGTCATGACATTTGTTTTACCGGGATATCTTCAATCACTTAGAAGAGTTAAGTTCATCAAGTTTACTCGTCATGAGTCAAACCTTGAGTTTCTCTGCGGTAATAACATTTGTCTTCACGGGATATCTTCAATCACTTAGAAGAATTAAGTTCATCAAGTTTACTCGCTTTGTGTTTATATGTGAGTCTCCTTTCTCCTTACTGGTTTTGACACTTCAGAATCGCAACTCATTGTAATAACCGTATACTAGAAATTTGTTGAGAAGAACACTTGAACTCTTGTGGGAATCAACTTGCTGAAGTGCATTGTGAGCAAATCTAATTGGGGATTAAATTTGGCATTTCAATCTCCTCCAATTAGTGCTCTCCCCTAAACCGACAATCTGTTTGATAAATGCCAGATTAAGAAGAAGTCTTTAGATCGTTAAATGCAACTCGTCTTTAGTCTTCTAACATGTAGCAGAAAATGTAGAACAGATTGTAGACTCGACCTTCTTCAAGATTGTGCAGTTGGGAATAGATAGTTAACATCTTCATCTCACCAAATGCGTTCCAATTACCTTGTATGCAAAGCAAATCTCCTTAACTAAATCCTCCCAATCAAACAAAACGAGAAAGATGTTCATCTAAGAAATCAGCCCAGCAACTAGAAGCACTTTGTCATTTAATCATATCAGCCCGTGAAGATGTCAACCAACGGCTCTTAGAAGAAACTACATGTGAAGATGATCCGATAAGAAGAATCTCGGTTCTTACATGAGTTAGGAGCCGTTTGACCATATATTCTCAAATTTCAATCAACAATGCAAAATTCACACTTCTTCTCCCCCTCAAGAATTGCATACGTAGTTGCCATTCTTGATTAAACAAGTGAACTCATCCATGTGTAGTCTATTTCCACTTCTTCCCGCAAAAAATTGCATATGAGGTCGCCATCGCCATTTTAATTGAGCTATTGAACAATAGAAAAACCATCAACAGTAAGTAGATCACCATTGAGAAAAAACATGAGAAGAAGATCCACTTGATGACTGAGCGCGCATGGAAAAAGCATGAAGCATGTTGGTGAGAATGGTCATAATAAGAAGATTTCTCTTCTTCAGAAGATAAAGCGCACTGAAACGTACACTTTTCTTTTCTTTAGAGAACGAGGCTTGAACTGATATGTTCAAACGTCATAAGAAGATTTCTCTTCTTTCTAAGATAAAGCCCACTGAGATGTACACTTTTCTTTTCTTTAGAGAACGAGGCTTGAACTGATGTGTTCAAACGTCATAATCTCTCTCTTTTTAGCTCTCTTAGCAAAAACATGTAATCAACCCCATTATCATTCAGTAGGCTCTTTGTCGTGACAGCTGATGGAGAAAACCCAATATGATGAATTTGACCCTGAAGTAAACTAACCCGAACTTGTGACTTAAACTTGCACATATGTAACAAAGAACGGTGTCGAGAATTCATGCCCATTTGAATCTCTAAGTACTCTATACTCTTCACCCAACCAACCATCAAGTAATAGACGTACATTACCTCTTGAAAATCCACAATTGAATGTGACACTGAGCACTACAAGCGTAACTCCTTTAAGTGATAGTTATTTTGAGGTGATAAGAGCCCAATTCCCCAGTGGTAAAGAAGAGGTAAAAGTCACCCAACAATAACTAGATTTCCAAGTCTTCGTTTTTGATAATAAGCTCGAACAAGGATCTCGAAGAATCTTCATCCAACCATCCCCGATACCTTCATATACTAAGTACACTCGCCCGTGATGTTTCACTTCAACCTCAAATAAATAATAGTGAATTAACTCTGTTGTCACATCTTCTTGGTTAAAACCTCAAATCTAGCCTCCTTTGACGTTTTAAGTGAACTATGATAATGGTTTTCATCCCGACCATGGTTAAAAGCACATAACCCCGTAAAACTTTGAAGTAACCAAACCACCATGACGAATATCCAAACACACATCCAATTCATGAAGTACACCCTTTTATCCCTTCTTCGAAGCAGAAACCGTGGCACCAGCATCAAAAGATCCAGAATTACACTTTCTCTTCTCCAAGATGGTTCCATCATTACGGGATTTTACAACTCTATGGTTTAAACAGAAAAATAGTTTCTTTCGCGGGATTTTACAAAACCAAGAATAAACCGTAGATAGATCGGAAATGCACTTTACAATTACCAGGATGTTTCCATTATCACGGGATTTTACAAGTCTATGATTTAAACCGAGAAATAGGTTCTTTCGCGGGATTTTACAAAATCAAGACAAAACCGTAAAAAATGTCAGCTTGAAGGTGTTATGACAAATTTGGTTTCGGTGAATATCTGTTTTAGGGGAACATGCAGCGGTTCATCAACGGTTTAATATCCAAAATCATCAACCATCCAATCAATACTTTGGTAAATACATCATTCACACATTCATTAGGCTATTATAGTGGCCACATGGAGAAGTATACCCGATATGCCAAACTTGATCATGAAGTAAAATTCCCCAGATTTGTTACTTAAACTTGTACTAATCCATGTGAAAAAGAAACAATGTACCCAATGTACAAAACCTCTTGACATTCTCAACTGAGTGAGACACCGAAGTGATAGTTACGTTGTGGATTAAACGAGAAGGAATCACAACAGTAATTAAATAGTCAAGTCTTTATCACCCTCTATAAACGCCCAAACAAGTCATCTTCGCGGAAGGGTAGAAAGAAGGAAGATGAAATAAGTAAACGTGCCTGGAAAAACCTCACAACAATTCCAAATAAGAAACACCGTCTAAACAACCCCGTAGTCAACTTTGTTCAATAACCAATTCAAGCCGTATCATAATGTCTTCTGTGAAAACGTATAAACCAAGTATCAAATCCGCACAACAAATCTCATTATCATCTCAGAACACACAACCCATGTGTTAATAACTCGCAGCATTGTCAAATTGCATCATCTTGTCACAACACGTAGACAGAGTATATTCGATCCAAAAGATTAATTAATTATCCCAAGTCATAGCCCCAAATTAAAATATCACATGATCCACATTCACTCTAACACAAATTAGTCAATGACTCGGTTTACATTTAGAACATAATCATTCGGAATAAGTAACTCAAGCCCACATTCACAATATATCTTTTCAGTCCATGTAACAGATTAACACCAATCTCCCTATAAAGACAATGTACGGTCCAACCATATCACTTATACCCGATCCCCGAAAATTCGATAAACATCCAAACATAATTAGAGTGAGATGATACAAATTGGATTAAACTTTATATATCCGATTCATTAACACTGGGATTGAAACATTCATTTTAACCGTTCTAAAGCCCGTCCAACAAAAGATTATCATACTAGCCCATGTGATCCATATACACATCAAATCCGGCCCACGTTAATCAGAAATACAGTAGCATGTCCCATAGGGAACTCGATCCAATATCACACGTTCCCTTGCTAAATCTCAACACACATCAGCTCGTCAGTTAGTAGAATATCGAATACCACAAGTATTCGGACCATGCTAAAGACATCTAACCCAAGTCCAATCACGTGAAATATATTATTTGGTGTATATAAAAAAAAACACAGGTCCCTATCACAACCCACCCAGGCCCATGAAAATACAAAATACCCACACCCTAATATTCGGTGTATAAAAACCGTCACACATCTCACAATTAACCCTAATCAAACTCTTCAAACCCTACAAACACTTATGTGCGCCTCTCTCTATACTTTCCTTCAGTCAAAAGATCCAACCTCAAAACCATTCGCCTCTTTTCCTGCTACTTATCAAAACAGTTAAAAACCCAACATCCGAACACCAATCATAATGCACTCCAATTACAAAAACATCCGAACACCAATCGTAAAATAATTAATAACCTAGTATCATCCAACTCAGCCGAAAAAGAGCACTACCACCCCTTTATTTCTTCCTGTAATCATACGAGTCTTTCACTCACCACAGGGATGGTTTGAGTGCCTTCGATGCCATATGGATGGTATCAAGATAATGATCCGTCTTCAAGATCCTTTGAGGTCTCGGGTAGGTATAAATTTATGATGTTGTTTTGTTTTGAGATTGATAAGCGCCAAAGAGAACAAATAACTAATTAGTTATCTTGTTCTTTTTAAGTGTTCGGAAATTATTAATGACCATTGAGGATAAAAGTTCAAAGAAGAAATCTTTTTAAGGATTGAAATAAACTTTGAACATTTCTGAGGTCACGATTAGTGTGATGAGAAGGAGTATGAGATAGGTTAGATTGGAGTATGTTGTTGGGGAAGATGTATATGGGTCTTGTTGTAATCATGGTACTTTGTATTTCTTTAAAAAGCATTGGACTGGTGAGGTTTTATAGACTGAGGTCGATGTTGGTAAATGGTTTTGAGAGGTCCTGATCATTTCTTTCATCATCTTTTCTGTAAGTCGCTAAGTCAAGTCTGAGTCAGGTCGCTAGCTATTTTCAATACAAAATGCTATTGATTCAATAATCAATAGTTAAGTCGCTACCTCTTTTAAATGTACAAGTCGCTAGCCAACTTTTCAAACCAAGTCGCTAGCCAACTTCTCAAACCATGTCGCTAGCCAACTTCAAAGCACAACTCGCCACGACTTGTAAATACAAGTCGCTAGGTAGATTACAACTCGCTACACTGAAGTTCATTTGCTTACTAACTCGCTATTGACTTTTGACTCAAAAGTCAAAAGACATGCAACTCGCTAGAATGAAAGAAATGACCAGATTATTTCGAACAGTTTCAAACCCAGAAAACTTCATAAGAATGTATCATTTTGACCCATGTTTGACTTCATTAAGATAAGCAGATATAGACCACATGAATAAGACGATGACCCAAGAATATATTTTGATAAACTTGGTACAAAAATAATCACAAAGGAATAGTTTTGACACAAGACACCAAACAGATGTACGCATTAAACAAGGAAGGGACCAACACATATGATGACCAAAATCAATACATCAAAACTTGTTAAATACTGATAACACAAAAAAAATAAATATGAAAAACAGTTTTCCGACAACAATAATGATTTGAAATCAGTATAAACACGGTTTGAACCACATACAAATCATCAAAACACAACAACCTTGGCTCTGGTACCAATTGAAAGATCTTTATTTTTATTGTGTTGATGATTCGGGTGGTCTTGGATGATCAAAATACATGTTTGCCATAGTTAGAGAGTTAGTATAGAGAGAGGGTGTTCTTGCTAGAGGTTTACACAAATGAAAGATTAGATTAAAATGAGAAGAAGCACCACCCCTTCCATGGATGGAAGGGGTATTTATAGTTACATGAAATACGACCTCCTATCGGCCTGTGGATCAGGTATACAGTGGGTAAAGACCCGTCCTTCCTCCACGGTGTTGCACTAAACTATTCTACGCTACAAACTAATAAATAAACTACTAAATAACGAAACTAACGACAAGTCTACGAGCTAACTTAAGCTAGATAACATTTGGGGTGACCGACTCTTCACTAAGGAATTTTCTAATTCCTAACATAAAGCATGATCCAGTATTATCTTGTTATTCAAAACATGTGGATTTTCAAAACTTTCTGGTTTTTCAACACAAATCTCTTTTTCTTGTAGCACAAAAACATCAGATTCACTTTTGGTTGAAAGTACTATGCATCCCTCTGCGTACTTTCCTCTTAACCCATGCTTTTTAAACACTTGGTTCCTCTGATCTAAATCTCCTATGTGAATTGGAATACCTTCTAGATTGATAGTGAGATTGGCTAGAATTTCTATACCAAGTATAGTGATCGATACCTTGTTTTGTGCGACGGTAGCGTACTTTGTGAGAAATCTTGGGCGAGTTAACGGTACTTTGGAAAGTCACGGTGAGATCTGAAGGTCTTCTCTGTTGTGGTATCTGTGATCGATGTGAAGTTTCTGTGATTAACCCTATTTGAATTAGTCCAAGCTGGTTTGTACTCTCTAGGTTTCTGGTTGGCAGTCCTGTTCTTTGGAAAATTTCTAAGGTATTTTGAGTGATGTTCACAATCCTTAATTAGATGAGTAGGTGAAACACACAAACACGATTTCGACCCATCTTGTCAAAGTGACATTTTCTATGTCTATGCTTAGAAAATTATTTTGCCTTATTGGTGAATGATTAAACCTGTTTTGACCAAAGTTATCCCAAAAAGGTTTAGCGATTTGTTTGAAAAGGTTTTGAAGAAGATGCTACTGCTTGTGGAACTGAATACTTTTGATTTAAAGGTACTACTTGATTTTGAACACCGTTTTCAACAGTTTCTTTGGGTGTTTCAGACCTAGATTTAGCAACAAGCTTTTTCCTAAACTCTAGACTGTCTACTCCAAAATGAGAAACATCAGGCCTAGGGGTTGATGAATGCGATGTAGGATGTGGAACAGCATGATAATAATTAGCTTTCTTATATTCAGGAGGTGAGTCACTTATTGAACCATTACTAGATGTATCTACATAATTAATGAGTTCTTCATCACTAGTGGTTATATCCTCATACTCACCTTCATCCTAATTACTAGATTGGTTTTCTTCTATCTTACTAAAATCCATACCAAAACCTAATCAGTTTAAGATAAGCTCTTTGCTTTGTTTTGAACATAAGAAACATGTGACGGATCAGACTTCACTAAGCGCAAAACTTAGCTAACAAATCTTCTCTTTCCTTAGTTAATTTCTCAATTTCACAATTTTCACAGTTTAATTTCCATTCACTAAGCTTTTAAGCTGGTAATCTGTTGTGCATATTTTTCAGCCCAAGCTACTTCATTAGTTTCATGTGCTAAAATTTTGGCTTCAATAGATTCTAAGGTTATTTGATAACCTGCTACCTCAGACCTAGCCTTAACACAATTATCTCTCTCAATCACATAGCTGCGAAGTAATTTATGATAAAAATCATGACACTTAGAACATACCTCAGAGATAGGAGTTGATGCAGATTCAGTCGACATCTTCAGGTTTTCTTCTTAATCAGAGTTTCCACACAAGCTCTGATACCACTTGTTGGATCGATATACTTTTGATAAACTATTTTAACTAGCTTGTTGGGTTTAATAACCTCGGATAAATCTAAGTTATTAACAAAGAAACAGCGAAGGTAATCTTTATTAAGTACACGGAATTTACTTAACAAAGCTAAGAAGAATAACCTTTTATTATAAACTCTAAATCTGCTTATTATGCAGAAAAACGGAATATTCAATAAGAATTAACGTTATAATGAACAAGGTTTTTCATTATCATAAACTAACTAATCTTAGACGTTTATAAGAACACGTCTACTAACTAAACTAATAACCTAGGCGTTTACATGAACATACGCCTAGGACACACTAATCTAAAACTAATACCCTAGACGTTCTCTCCTAACGTCTAGGCTAAACACACACCTCTAGTCGACTACATCTTGGAAGACTTAATTAAAAACCTACACCTATGTCCTCTTTATATACTAGAGGATAAGGACTAAATAATAAAACTTCCATTGCAAGCAAGCCCTTCCATCTTTTAGTAGGTTTCCTTCTTGTCATATTAAATCCCTCTTGTTTCATTCTTTTTGTCTTTATCAACTCAAACTTGTAATTCCCAACACGTATGCTTGTGCTAATGATCTAAAGCTTTATCAAATGGATGTCAAAAGCACTTTTCTAAATTGTTTCATTAATGAAGAAGTATATGTAGCTCAACCTCCGGGCTTCATCGATTTTGAAAAACCCAACCATGTGTATAAATTAAAGAAAGCCCTTTACGGTCTTAAACAAGCTCCAAAGCTTGGTATGATAGACTCAAGTCATTTTTAATTAAACACAACTATACCATAGGGTTAGTTGACAACACACTTTTTACTAAGAAAAGAAAGTCACATATAATCATAGTACAAATATATGTAGATGATATTATATTCAGATCCACTTGTCAAGACATGTGTGATTATTTCTCTAAAATCATGCGTGACGAGTTCGAGATGAGTATGATGGGAGAACTTAGTTTCTTTCTTGGTCTACAAATCAAACAAGTAGAAGATGGTATCTTCTTTAATCAATCTAAATACATAAAGGAGATGTTAAAGAAATTCGGTCTAGAAGAGTCGAAACCAATTAGGACACCAATGTCATCCGACACCAAACCCACAAAAGATGAAGACGGCGAATCCGTCGATAATACTAAATATCGTGGCATGATAGGTAGTCTTCTCTACCTCACGGCAAGTAGGCCGGATATCATGTTTAGTGTTTGCTTATGTGCAAGGTTTCAAGAAGACCCTAAAACATCACACCTAGAAGCCGTAAAAGGATATTTAGATACATTAAGGGTACAACACAATTAGGATTATGGTATCCTAAGGAGCACGGGTAAAACAATTGTATGTGCATATTCTGACCATGCATGTGATTACGTTGATAGAAAAAGTACAAGTGGGGTATGTACTTTCATGGGATGTTGTTTAACATCTTGGTTTTCTAAGAAACAAATGGCACTAGCAATATCAACAACCGAATCGAATCGTCTCATGGCAAAAGCATGCCAACAAGAACTATGGATGAAACAAGCGTTAGTCGACTACGACATTCATCTTAGTGACATAGCCATTCTATGTGACAACAAGGGTGCCATAGATCTAAGCAAAAATCCAGTATTACATTCTCGCACAAAACATGTAACGCCCCGACCCCACAAGGGTAAAGGAATCACAAGTAATGGTGTCATATCAAAGCAAACATATAAACCAAAAGAAATCTCAACATAAATATTGAAATAATCCAAGTCAAAAGACTTCAATACATAGGTCCCAGCGGAAAAATAAACTCCAAATGAAATGTCTAAAGTATAAAGTCTAAATGGCATCATAATATCAAAGCTAAAATCTCTAAGGTAAGTCCACTCAGCACTCATCCCAAAGCAATACAGCTCAATGTTTAGATACCTAGGAAGAAAGAAAAGTGCATTTGAGCTTCAAAAGCCTAGTGAACAGATATACAAGCAAAACGAATACGAAACGAGAACGAATACGAAATAAAGTTGAAAACAGTGAAGTCATATTAATTTCAAAAGATAATTCAGAATATACGAATAAGTTTTATAGTTAACTACCTCGAAGCCGAACACATATGCCATATCAAAAACATATCATAATCACATAAGGCAACATATTTGTAGGGGAGACCTACCAGAGTTATGAAGGACGTGCATGCACGCAGCATCAATCATCAGATAACATATAGCATATAACAGATAATATATGGCATATAACAGATAATATATGGCATATAACAGATCTAGGATGCATCCATCGCCTGAGATAAATATTCATAATATAGTTCAAATTGAGCTCATACAGATAACAGATAAGGGACGTGGCAGAACATCACTCTACTGCCCTAGAGTCATGTCAGAAGTGCATTTGCTGACACGGACATGGAACCCCCATGACTAGTTATAATTGGCTCGGGTGTCAAACTATCAGAAATCAAATAAGAATGTCATAACTGACATAGATCATATTTTATCAAATGTTTAATCATGTTTTCAAAATCAAAGTCTTCATATCATATAGTTTCAAAATCAAATGTTTTATGATTCAAAATCAAAGTTCAGATAAGCAACAGCTCAAATATACACATTAGGGTTCATAGCAAAGGTTTAGGAAATCCTAATATGAAAACGAAAAGAAAACTTATACGAAACCTTTACTGAAAAGGTTATCATTACCTTATTCGAAAGCAAAAGATCAAAAGTCGAAACAGGGCAAAAGGATTACTCCTTCTTCACAAAACCTATATACATTAATGTCGTATATATTATTAATGATTCCGAAATCGTCACAATGATCCTTTAATATTTTAGGGTTTCCATATTAAATGAGATTTAAATGTTTTAATATTAATATCATAAATTAGGGTTTCATACGTCTTTTATTTAAGTTAGGGTTTTCTCATTCTTAAATGTCTCATTAATGTATATTAACTTACATGTTACGTCTTTTAATGACTAGTTACTTAACCTAACACGTCACAAAATAATCTTTCCTTTTATGTTTCACCGTACGTTTATGATTTTGTGACATATAAGTTATTTAGGATTTAGTATACTTTATACGCTTTACATATTAAACTAGGGTTTATGTTCACATAACCTTTACTTAATTAATGCATCTTCAAAAACTCATATGTAACTCGAATCAAATTAGGGTTTTGGTTATTAGGGTTTTACACTAGTATTAGCTCATCTAAACATGTTACATAATCAAGTTATAATGTTTTACACCCTATTCGAAAGTCATGCATGCCTCGGTCCAAACTCATGCATGTTTCGGTCTAGGTTAACTCAACATACACACGACCCGATTCAATATCACTTATCACGTTACATGTCTCTTATTAGTTACTAGTTAAATTAATTAGGGTTTCTTGTTGTTTAGGTTCACAACTCTCGGCCACAAAAGAAAACAAGAAAAACGCGACGAAACAAAATATAACTTGACATATTCATGCAAGGTACGTTAAAGGAAGACAAATAAACGATATACCTTCACTTGATTGAGCAAAATCGACACCAAGGGTTGTTTGTTATGGTTCGGCCGAATAGGGAGAAAAGAAAAAGAAAGAGCAAAATAACTAGGGTTCCAAACTTATGATTATGTATGGTATATATAGTTGTAGTATTTGAGTTAAACTAGGAAAGTAATTGGGTTTGGGTTTGGGTCCAACCGAACACCTTCACCTCGCCGCCATGGGCTTCGGCCTTGGCTCACGAACACAAAAGAACACGACCCCAAAATATTTACGAAACTTTAACTCTTCGTCGTACCAAATCAATTACGTAATATATTTTAGTTAGGGTTTTTAAGTATTCGCAAGTTAATCTTTTAATTTCTTTAAGTGTTAGAAATATATTTTTCGTATTTATAATTTTTTAGTTCCAAGGGTATTTTTGTCTTTATTCGGATTTTAAATTTTCAGGTTTTACAATTCTTCCCCTCTAAAGAAAATTTTCGTCCTCGAAAATTGAATGAAACGAAATGAAAACGAAAATGAAAACGAAATGAGAACATACCAAACTATTCAAAGAAATGAGGGTAACTAGCACGCATCGACTCCTCGGTTTCCCAAGTAGCCTCACGTTCAGGATGATTTTTCCAAAGAATCTTAACGAATGGAATAACTTTATTCCTCATAACTCTTTCTTGTCTTTCCAGAATCGCTTCTGGTTCTTCAGATAAAGACATATCGGATTGAATTTGATCAAACGGATAAGAAGCAACGTGTAACGGATGATAGTTGTATCCCCTTAGGAGTGATACATGAAAAACGTCATGAACATGCGATAACTGAGGCGGAAGTGCTAAACGATACGAAACCTCTCCTATACGTTCAAGAATCTCAAACGGTCCAATAAATCGAGGACTAAGCTTGCCCTTGATTCCAAAACGTTTCACACCTCTAAACGGCGAAACTTTCAAAAACACACGATCACCAACTCGAAACTCTAAATCACGACGATGCTTGTCGGCATAACTTTTCTGACGAGACCTAGCCTCCTTCAACTTTTCTCTAGCAACAACTACTTTCTCATTAGTGATCTCAATCATTTCCGGACCTTCGATTAGACGTTCACCTACTTCATCCCAACAAATAGGTGCTCTACATTTCCTTCCATAAAGAAGTTCAAACGGTGCCGCCTTAATGCTAGCATGCCAACTGTTGTTATAATCAAACTCTACTAAACATAAATATTCATCCCAACTACCAGTCCATTCTAAAGCACAAGCCCTTAGCATATCCTCTAAGGTCTGTATAGTCCTATCTGACTGACCATCTGTTTGAGGATGAAATGCCGTACTAAAGTTAAGTCGAGTACCTAAGCTTTACGCAAACCTTTCGAAACGAAGTAAAACGCGGATCTCTATCGGACACAATAGACGTCGGAGTACCATGAAGTCTAACGATCTCTTGCTGAAAAATCTCCGCCAATTTACCAATACCATAATTCTTCCTAATTGGCAAGAAATGAGCAGATTTGGTTAGTCGATCAACAACCACCCAAATCGCATCATGCTTCTTCCTAGTAAGAGGTAATCCAGTCACAAAATCCATAGATATCTTATCCCACTTCCATGTTGGAATCTCCAATGGCTGTAACAATCCACTAGCCCTCTGATGTTCAATCTTAACCTGCTGACAAATCATACACTTCGACACAAACGTCGCCACATCTTGCTTCATGCCGTTCCACCAAAAGTACTGCTTCAAATCCCTATACATCTTGGTAGAACCAGGATGAATAGTGAAAGGAGAACTATGAGCTTCAGTCATAACTTTCTCACGAAGTACCTGATCATTGGGAACACAAAGCCTATCTCCATACCATACAATACCGTCATTATCAACCTTAAACTCCGCCTGCTTACCTTCTTCAACATTTTGCACCACGGCCCACAGCTCGCCGTCATCTTTCTGAGCTTCCTTAATTTGCAGTATAAGGTTCGACTCCACCTTCATACTAGCCCAGTATCCACCAAAACCTCGTACACACAACTCAACATCCAAGCTCTCTAAGTCACGCAAAATCCTAGGCTCAATCTTGATACTCGCAAGAATGCGATTTCGGCTAAGTGCGTCAGCAACTACGTTAGCCTTTCCTGGATGGTACTGAATGTTGGTGTCATAATCCTTAAGAAGTTCTAACCATCTTCTTTGTCTCATGTTAAGTTCCTTCTGGGTGAAAATATACTTGAGACTCTTATGATCAGTGAATATATCACACGCCTCTCCATACAAGTAATGTCTCAAATCTTCAACGCCAAAAACCACCGCAGCTAACTCAAGATCATGGGTTGGGTAATTCTCCTCATAAGGTTTTAGCTGCCTCGAAGCATAAGCTATTACCTTCCCATGTTGCATCAAAACACAACCTAATCCTTTCTTAGATGCATCCGTAGATTTGAAATCCTCATGAACCAGTTGGAAGAGTCAAAATGGGAGCCGACACCAATCTCCGCTTCAATTCTTCGAAACTCTTCTCTCGTTCATCCGTCCATACAAACTTTTCACCTTTCCTCATCAATTGGGTTAAAGGCAAAGCTAGACGAGAGAAACCTTCAACAAAACGTCTATAGTAACCAGCAAGTCCAAGAAAACTCCTGACCTCAGTTACTGTCGTAGGTCTTGGCCATTTAGTGATAGCCTCAACTTTAGACGGATCCATGGTAATACCATCAGCTGATACGATATGACCAAGGAAAGCAACTTGTCTCAACCAAAATTCGCACTTCGAAAATTTGGCGTACAACTTCTTCTTCCTCAAAATCTCCAAAACTATACGGAGATGTTCTTCATGCTCTTCTTCAGACTTAGAGTAAACCAAGATGTCATCGATGAAAACAATAACGAACTTGTCGAGAAACTCATGGAAAACACGATTCATCAGGTCCATAAACACAGCAGGCGCATTGGTCAAACCAAAAGGCATAACGAGAAATTCGTAATGACCATATCTGGTACGAAACGCGGTCTTAGGAACATCTTGCTCCTTCACACGTAACTGATGGTAGCCAGACCTCAGGTCAATCTTCGAAAAGAACTTAGCTCCTTGCAGTTGATCAAACAAGTCATCTATACGCGGCAAAGGATAACGGTTACGAATAGTAATACGATTGAGTTCACGATAGTCGATACATAGGCGCATGCTTCCATCCTTCTTCCTCACAAACAAGACAGGTGCACCCCATGGAGAAACACTAGGGCGAATAAATCCACTTTCTATCATCTCTTGCAGCTGTTCCTTCAACTCCTTCAGTTCTACAGGTGCCATACGATACGGAGCCTTCGAAATCGGTTCAGCACCAGGAATTAATTCAATGCTAAACTCAACTTCTCGAGCTGGGGGAAGTCCAGGGAGTTCATCGGAAAAACGTCAAATTTCGAAACAACGAAAAGACTTTCAATGTTAGGACTCTCCAAAGATGTGTCCTTAACAGATGCTAGAAAACCTTGGCACCCATGAGCAATCATGATCCGTGCCTTCATAGCGGAAATGAGCTTAACAGATTTAAGGGGTTGAGAACCATGATAAACGAATTCAGGATGTTTACGTCTCCAAGATCACCGTTCTAGCAGGGCAGTCGATTGAAGCTCTATGGTAAGCCAACCAATCCATGCCTAGAATGATATCAAAGTCGACCATATTGAGAGGATACAGATTTGCAAAGCGAATACGATCATCAAAACGAAGAGGACACTTAACATATTTATGATCAATGATCACATGATTTTTCATAGGCGTAGAAATCGATAAGTGATTTGTTAACGGTTTGGGCTTCATATTAAGTTTCTTAGCAGATGTGATAGATATAATGGAGTGTGTGGCGCCAGTATCAAATAAAACGAAGACAGCAAAATCATCAATGAAAAGAGTGCCCGTAATGGTACCTGAAGTTCGCTCCGCCTGGTTACGAGTAGTAGCATAAACACGTCCAGTAGTAGTCGGCGGCTTGATGTAGTTTCCAGGAACTGCCGGATTCTTCTTAGGGCAATCCTTAATCTTGTGAGTAGTGGAACCACAAAACCATCCACCAGTAGCCTTGAAACACTGCCCTGGATGAGCCTTTCCACAAGTAGTACAAATAGGTGGGGGTGGTAAAACCTCAGCTGTCCTCTGCTGACTAGAAGATCCTGAAGCACGACCCTGATTTGTTCCTCTAGCTAGCTGATCCCTGTTGCGCTGGTTGTTACCTTGGTTCTGACGATCACTTCCATTCCTACCAGCATTTCTATTATCTTGACCCCTCGACTCAGAATGTCCAGTGTCAACATTCCTTCCCGACTGACCCCGCTGATCATAACTCCTATCCACATGACCTCTCGAATCATAACTCTACCAGGTTTCCCTTATAGTCATTACTTTGAGTCCTACCTTGAATCCGATCACCATCGCGATTACGCTTGTTAGAACCCGAAACCTCATGAAAGATCTCAATGTTACGAGCTGCGTCATTGCAGGCCGACACATTCTCATACTCAATATTAAGCAATCGGTCCAACACCCACTTCTTCAGTCCCCACTTGAAGTGCTTAGCTTGACGCCTACCATCTCCAGCAATCACTCCAACAAAACTCACCAACCTCATAAACCTACTCATGTACTCATTAGAGGTCTCATGATCAAACTGGTAGATCGCCTGATAATCCCTCTCATACCTTTGCTGCTCAGCATCAGGGAAGTAACGGTTATAGAAGATAGTCCGAAACTCAGTCCAAGTACAAGTCACAGCAAAAGCGTCACCTCCTCTTGCTTGTTTCAATGCTTTCCACCAACTCAAAGCATCACCTTCCAATTTGAATGAAGCCAAACGAGTCTTAAACTCGTCTCCACAACCCAGTACTTCAAACAGCTTCTCAATATGAGTGATCCAGTCCTCGGCCTCAGTAGGAGTAGCAGCAGTGCTAAACGAAAGAGGCTTCAGCTTACCGAAACGCTCGAGCCAAGTATGAATACCGACGGGTTGATTTCCTCCACCACTACCCGAAGCACCATTCTGATTACGAATGTTGTTGATCACCTGCTCCATCATCTCAGGTGTAGTCAAACCAGGGAAAAGAGAGTTGAGAGCATTCGCAATCGCAGCATCCATGTCAGTAGCATCATCGTCCCCTCCCGAGTTGCCGTTACGACGAGTTTGAACCATCTGAACGATATCCAAACGATTAGCAAAATGAACAAAGGTGAGATACGAAATGGAAGTACGAAGGAATCCTAAAGTCTACCCAAATCCTCACAGGTCAAACCCTAAACCCTAAAGTCTCAAAACCTAGGCTCCATATGTCACAGGTCCTGACTACAAGTCGTAAACCTGGGCTCTGATGCCATAAATTGTAACGCCCCGACCCCACAAGGGTAAAGGAATCACAAGTAATGGTGTCATATCAAAGCAAACATATAAACCAAAAGAAATCTCAACATAAATATTGAAATAATCCAAGTCAAAAGACTTCAATACATAGGTCCCAGCGGAAAAATAAACTCCAAATGAAATGTCTAAAGTATAAAGTCTAAATGGCATCATAATATCAAAGCTAAAATCTCTAAGGTAAGTCCACTCAGCACTCATCCCAAAGCAATACCCAGCTCCAATGCTTAGATACCTGCCGCGGAAGAAAAGAAAAGTGCGGCTGAGCTTCAAAAAGCAGTGAACAGATATACAAAAAACGAATACAGAAACGAGAACGAATACAAAATAAAGTGAAAGAAAACAGTGAAGTCATATTCATTTCAAAAGATAATTCAGAATATACGAATAAGTTTTATAGTTAACTACCTCGAAGCCCAAACACATATGCCATATCAGAAACATATCATAATCACATAAGGCAACATATTTGTAGGGGAGACCTACCAGAGTTATGAAGGACGTGCATGCACGCAGCATCAATCATCAGATAACATATAGCATATAACAGATAATATATGGCATATAACAGATAATATATGGCATATAACAGATCTAGGATGCATCCATACGCCCCACAGATAAATATTCATAATATAATTCAAATTGAGCTCATACAGATAACAGATAAGGGACGTGGCAGAACATCACTCAACTGCCCTAGAGTCATGTCAGAAGTGCATTTGCTGACACGGACATGGAACCCCATGACTAGTTAATAATTGGCTCGGGTGTCAAACTATCGAAATCAAATAAGAATGTCATAACTGACATAGATCATGACATCAAATGTTTAATCATGTTTCAAATCGAAGTCTTCATATCATATAGTTTCAAAATCAAATGTTTTATGATTCAAAAGTCAAAGTTCAGATAAGCAACAGCTCAAATATACACATTAGGGTTCATAGCAAAGGTTT